>KZ627156.1:524623-542402 GCA_002917775.1 Glaciozyma antarctica PI12
CCTCCTCACCCTCCTCCTCCGAAACGTCCTCCTCCTCCGGCGCCTCCCCCCTCCATCATCTCATCAAGCCCCGCAAGGCCCTTGAAGACAGGTTGGTCGAACCACTGCGCCGCCGCACGCTTCTTATCCGACACGCGCTTCTCGTCCGAGACGGGCTTGGAGAGGTTCGTAATGAGCTTGCCGTCCCTGGCGCGCTTCTTCGATTCGGCGAGAGCAGCGGCCTTGATCGCTCGCTTCGAAAGAACGGGCGTCGCGACCTCCTCCTCCTCGACGTCCTCCTCGACGTCCTCCTCGTCGACGTTCATCCCATCGGCAACAGCAACGACTCGATCCGGTCCATCGTCGTCCGAGTCGTCCGAATCGCTCGGCATGGGCGCCGGATCGTCGTCCTCCTCCTCGCTCTCCTCATCCGATCCAGGCGCCTTGATCCCACCCCACTCCCCTCCCTCGACCGCATCCCTCTTCCTCCTCTCCTCCTTCGCCTTGTGCTTTGCATCGCGCTCAATCTTGTGCTGATGGAATTGGTCGTAGAGCGCATCGAGGCTCCGCTCCAATCGCTGCGTCTTGCGCTCCTCCTCGTCCACATCTGAATCCAACTCGTCCTCCTCCTCCTCAATCTCCTCAAGCTCGTCGTCCGAAGCTCCACTATCGGCATCGCTCCCGAGTCCACCCTTGACGCCCTTCCGCTCGACGCCTCCCTCGACTTCTCCGAGGTCGAACATGTCGGAATCGTCGACGCCGTCCTGTCGCTCGAGTCCGATATCCATAGGCGTGATCATGTTGAGCTGCATGCGCTGGACGTCGCGAGTTTTGCGCTCGTTGAGACGACGACGCTCGCGGCGACGACGGAGTCCGTCCTCCTTGGCGAGACGACCGAGCTGTGCGAAGAGGCGTTAGTTTCGTGCGGGAGCGTGCTGAGGAGAATGCAGACGTACCTCCTCCTCGATCTGCTCCTCCTCGTCGAGAGGCTCGACTTCAATCTTCTCGGTGTACTCCTCCGCTTCCGTGACCTTGTGATCGAGACCGAGCTGCGAGAAATCGAGGTCGTCAGTACGAGTTGCGAAAGCTGCGAAAAGCGAGGAAAGGAAACGCACGTCCTCGCGAATCGCCAAGCGGTACTTGAGGAGGATCTTGAAGTCCTTCTTGCCGAGAACCTTGAGATCCTCGACGCTCGCCTTGACCTCCGGAGTCGTAAGAGGGTTCTTGAACAGCCTGTTTGCGCGGGAGAGAACGAATCAGCTGCCGCTCGCATCGCCACTAACACACGCGAACTCACTTCTTGTCCTCGTCCGCGATCCACCTCATCCTTCCGACCATACCAAGTACTCCAATAGGGTCGACACTCCGAATAAACTCCATCACTCCGCACTCCTTGTAGAGGACGAGATCTCCGTCATCGTATCCATCACGGTGCCTCCTCTTCTTCTCGGGGTGGAAGACGTTGAGGCTCGTGGGCGTGAGGGTATCCTTGGTCGACATGGTGGCGGTAAGAGGGTTGGGAGCATTCTTGTCAGTTCCATCGACGTCGGAGAAGACGTGCTTCGCGCTGAGGAGCTTGGGGTCGATCCGAGCGGGCGCGAGGTACCCCGTGCAGACGACGAAGATCTCAGCCGAGACGTTACGCGACGAAGGGGGCTTGGTCGCTTCGACTTTGGTGAAGAGCTGGTTGAAGACCCAGAGGAGAGAGTTGTAGTCCTTGGAACGAAAGACCTTGGTGACGAACGTTCCGCCCGCGGTGAGGAACTCGGTCGCGAGCTTGAGGGAGGAGAGTACGAGCTCGACTTGGGTAAAGGCGTCCTGTACCCAGGCGGCTCCGACGTTGGGAGCTCCATCGTGAAGAACGCTGCGACGAGAGAAAGTCAGCTCCTCCCTTTCCATCCCTTGCGCCAAGTCCCACTCACACGTCGGCCTTCCAGTCCTTGACTTCAGCGCGAATACTCCTTCGGCATTTGTCGGTGGTGATGTCCTCAACGAGAGTGATGCAGCGAGGAATGGGTTTGATGGCGACGAGATCGACTCCGACGATGATGGAGTTGGGCGGCATGTGTTTGGCTGCGACTTGAAGCCATCCTCCAGGAGCGGCACAGAGATCGATCACGCAGCGAGCGCTCGAGAGGAAGTCGTATTTGCGGTTGAGCTGGATGAGCTTGAAGGCTGAACGAGCGCGGTATCCTTGCTCTCTGCGCGGTGCGGTGGGGTTAGCTGGGTTCGTGGTCCTGGTTGAGAGAGTAGGCGAACTTGGCGAGCTGGTACCTGCGCGAGAAGGTGAGTTAGCTGGGTGTTGGCGGGCAAGAGGAAGGGATGCTCTACCATTTATCGAGACGACCTGGCGTTCAAGAGGGAGTGTCAGCCTGTAGTTCTAAGCTGATGAGATTGAGCTGAAGTGTTGCTCACCCTTTCCGGTCTTCTTTTCCCTTCCCATCTTGAAAGAGTCGGCTGTTGCTGTAGAGAGAGTGGCAGGAGCAGGAGCCACTCGGAGCAGACAAAGTCAAGCTGAGCTCGGTCCCCCTCTGCGAAAATTTGGCTCACGTCTTCAATTCCTCGACCTCTTTCTCTTGTCGTTCAGGCTGAGCAGTAAATACTCCTTGAAAGAAAGTATCAAAGTGCGCGTGAATGATTCAGTCCAGAGCCAGGTCGAAGAGAGATAAAATAGCAGCAGATTCGGGTCAAGTACGGGGAGAACTCGCCTTCTCAGGGCCGACTTACTCCTCTCCCTTTGACACCAACTCAGCTCAACATCCTCAGCCTAATAGCTCACACACGGCCCTGCCTATTCACCACGGACGACCGACTCACAACCAGCTTACTCTCGCCCCCCAACGCCCTAGTCCTCCGGTTCCACCCTCTCAGCCGACCTCCGACGTTCGCGGGCACCACGCACAGCCAACGCCGACCACGCCAGCATCCAAAGCTCGTTGAAGCGCCCCTCCTTCTACTACGCCTCCCACAATTCCCTCCGCCCTGCTCGCCGCGCTGGAGGACTCTCAGCTCCCCTCGCCGCACGGCACGCAGCTGCTCGTCGACGTCCGGGGCGCCGAGATCATTCACAGCGCTTCCGATGATCCAGAAGTCTATTTGCCGATGCACGAGGAGCAGGTCTCCCACATCGCGCTCGACGTACGGCTCCTCCCCTCGTCGTCGCTCGCACCACGCTAATCGATCCCTCCTTCCACAGATTGGTGGATCTCTAGCCAAAGTCGTCTACTTCACCCGAGCGCCCAAGGCGAGCTCGAGCAACACTTCCTCCCCCAACCCCGCCTACGACCCTTTCTCCGCCATCCCCTCTCCCACCTCGACAAAGCCCCGCACCCCCTCTCCTCCCGACTCTCCTCTCCGCCCCAACGGTATCCTCCGCCCTCACGCCCTCTCCCACCGCCCTCCCCATGCCTCAGGCTCCGGATCCGCCTACCCTCCATTCTCCAAACGCCGCTCTTCGACCTCCAAGATCCCCAGCGGCGGACGACTCAACTTTGTCAAGTTCGAGACAACCGACTTGACGTCGTGCATCTCGTTCCTCTCCACCCTCATCTCCTCCTCCGCCGCGTCAAACCGAGTCCCGCTAGAAGTGATGAAGCGGAACGTCAAGATCATGGCGACGGGCGGAGGAGCTCACAAGTTCTACCAACGGTTACGCGACGAACTAGGCGTCGAAGTCCGGCGTGAGGAGGAGATGGAGTGCTTGGTCCTAGGACTAGGATTTGTGATGGAAGTCCCCAACGAGGTCTTCTGGTACTCGGACGAACTCGTCCAAGCCATCTCTCACCCCCATGCGACCCTCTCCGTCCCCGCCGTCGATCCTACAGACCCCTTCCCCCGCCCCTCGCCCAACCCACCACAGTACTCCCTCTCGTTCGATCCGAACCCTGCCCCAGCTCAGTTCCCGTGCCTACTCGTCAATATCGGGAGCGGGGTTTCGATCATCAAGGTGGACGATTACGGCAAGTTTGAGCGCATTAGTGGGACGAGCTTGGGAGGGGGAACGCTTTGGGGGTTGTTGAGCTTGTTGACGGGAGCCAGGACGTTTGATGGTGCGTTCCTCGTTACGTGAGAGGAGCGCGAGAGCTAACGCGCTTCGCAGACATGCTCGCACTAGCAGACAAGGGCGACAATTCGTCCGTCGACATGCTTGTCGGAGACATCTACGGCGCCGACTACCAGAAGATCGGTCTTAAATCCTCTACGATCGCGAGCTCGTTCGGCAAGGTCTTTCGGAAGGACGGTTCGCCGGCGACGGTCCTAGGGGAGGGAGAACCGAGGGAGAGCATAGATGATGATGAGGCGAGGAAAGCGGCGTTCAAGCCTGAGGATATCAGTAGGAGCTTGCTGTACGCTATCAGTAACAATATCGGCCAGATCGCGTACGTCCCCTTCCTCCTCCCTCCCCACCCAACTTCAACTAACGCGATTTCGCAGGTACATGAACGCAGAGAAGCACAACCTCGACCGCATCTACTTCGGCGGAGGATTCATCCGAGGTACGCTCTCCCCTCTCCCCCCTCATTTCCCACTAACGTCTCTCCCAGGGCACGCCGCAACCATCTCCACCCTCTCCTACGCGATCCGATTCTGGAGCAAAGGGACTAAGAAGGCTCTGTTCTTGAGACATGAGGGGTATTTGGGAGGAATTGGAGCGTGGTTGAAGAATATTGGGGAGGGGGGAGATACGCCGAGGAGAGGGGATGTGCCGCTGCCGACGAGGGAGGGGTCGAAGGTGTAATCGCTCTTGAGGCGGGCGACATGTGCGTTTAGGGAGAGCTGCTTCGGTCGGGTTGGGAGAGAGAGATTCGGAGATGCGGCAGAGGTGCTGCTCGCTTTCGCTGTTCGAGTACTCTATTTCGCTCTTCGAGTGTTCGCGACTCGCTCTCTGCGCTGCTTGAGGCTACCGCACGCTCCTTTGACAACTCCCCGCAACTCTCTCTCGCGCGACGACAATCTGTTTCTCTATACGAACCCAAAAAGCTGCATTTTCATTCCTTCCAACGACGGGATGACGGGAGGCCCTCAGCCCGTTTACAGCATGAAAGAAAGGGGAGACTGCGAGCGTACAGTCAGCTTCGACGTCAAACAAGCGAGAGAGAAAGCGAACTCACCTCCAAGTACGACTTGAACGCCTTCATCCATCTCGCTCCCACGGCCCCATCAACCACACGGTGATCGCACGAAAGCGTCGCCTTCATCACGCTAACCTCCTTGAACCCCTTCTCACTCTCCACATCCAACACGAGCTTCTTCTCCGTCGCTCCGATAGCGAGAATGCAGCTCTGAGGAGGGTTGATGATAGCCGTGAAGCTCTCGATCCCCATCATACCGAGGTTGGAGATGGTGAACGATCCGCCTTGGTACTCCTCGGGCTTGAGCTTGCCCTCGCGTGCGCGTGCGGCGAGAGCCTTCGTCTGGGAGGAGACGGTTGCGAGACCCTTCGCTCCGACGTCCGTCACGATGGGGGTGATGAGGCCGTTGGGAGTGGCGACGGCGATAGAGATGTCCTGAGTGTGGTACCTGCGTGAAAAGTGGTTAGCTTCCGCTCCTAACCTCGTATAGCGGAACACGAAGAACGCACTGCCTAACAAAGTCTCCGTGCCATCCCGAGTTGGCCTCAGGAACGTCCTGGAGCGCAAGCGCGCTCGCCTTGACGATAAAGTCGTTCACGCTCAACTTGACGCCTCCCTTGACGCCATCCTTGAGTCCTCCCGCGACCTCAGCCGCCTTGGCCGCGCTGTTGAAGAGCTCGCGAAGCTTGGTAACGCGGTCCATGTTGACCTCGACCGTGAGGTAGTAGTGAGGAGCGCCCGTCTTGGACTCGGTAAGGCGGGAAGCGATCACGCGGCGCATGTTGGAGACGGGGGTGTCGGTGTACTTTGCTGATGCGGGCGCGGGTGCGGGTGCGGCGGCGCCAGCGGCAGCCTTGGGGGCGGAGGGAGCGGCGGCGGCGGGGGTGGGGGCGGTGGGCTTGTAGGACTGGATGTCGGCCTTGATGATGCGTCCTCCGGGTCCAGTTCCAGTGATCTTGGTGAGAGGGATGCCCTGCTCGAGCGCGAGACGCTTGGCGATGGGAGAGGCGAGGATGTGGGGGCGGTCGGCGGAGGGTTGGAGGGAGGGGGCGGAAGGTGCAGCAGCAGGGGTAGGCTCAGGTGCCTTCTCGGCAGCCTTGGGAGCCTCCGCTACGGGCTCAGGAGTGGAAGGGGCGGGGGCGGGAGCTTCGGAGGAGGATTCGGCGAGGAGCGCCTCGATGGCGGCGGCCGAGACGTCGTCGCCCTCTTCAGCGAGAACAGCAACGGCGGTTCCGACAGGGATAGCCTTAGATCCGTCTCCGATCTGCGAGAGGGGGGAGCTTGAGCAACTGCTGGCACGAAGATACAGCGAGAACGGGGACCCACGATGATCTTGGCGAGAAGTCCATCGTCCTGAGCCTCGACATCCATAGTAGCCTTGTCGGTCTCCTGCGCGTACAGAGCTCGGTCAGCTCCTCGTCCCCAGCGGCCCCAGATCCGCTCCCAACCGCACAACTTACGATCTCGACCAACACATCTCCAGGAGCGAACGACTCGCCCTCCTTTTTCTTCCACGAGGCAATACCACCCTCGGTCATCGTAGGACTCATGGCGGGCATGGTGAACTTGGACAGAGCCTGCGAAACCTGGGAGGAGTGGAGATCTGCAGAACGCCAGGTTGAGATCAGTATTGATCTGCTGGGGGAGCGCAGCTGAGCGGATGGATCAGGAGGCTTACGGCGGGCAGCAGACACTGCGGGTCTTGAGCAGGCGCGGGCAGCCTCGCGCTGAGCGATGAGCGAACGTTGCTGGACGAGACGGAGCATGGTCGGCCGGGGTAGGGAGAGAAGGGGAGAGGGAGGGGGGAGCTGTGGGAGAGCAAGCATGAGGTTAGCAGCGTACAGCAACCTGCACAGCGAGCGTAGGCTTACGATGTGGGTTTGGGAGGAGGGAAGAAGAGCAGCTCAGCTCAAATCGATCCGGCCCGTCCGCCAGGCTGGCTGAGGGACTCGCCCCAACAACTCGGTTGCGACTGGATTGACCTCTGTGTAAGATTTCTGAGCTTGTACGGTAGTCATAGCCTGCTCAGCGTTCTCAGAAGATGCTTGAGAAGACGCAGAAATCGCTGCAGAAAGTCTCCCCCAACACTCGCGGCGGTCGCTCAGTTTTCGAGCTCTGTGGAGCCGTTGCGCGTCCTGGACTCCTGGTATCTCTCCCGAGGAGATGTTCGCGGTTCGCCTATTCCCTGGTGTGGTGCAGGTACGGCGCGGGAAGCTGCACTTCAGCGTCCTCTACACGACCGTGTCCGCGGAGGTGCTGCAGCTGTGGCTCCTTCCCTTCCCCTCTCGTTTTGCCTGCTTCACACCCGCAGGAAGGTAGATTGGTTTCTCAAGCAGATCCAGGCCCAAAAGTGGGCAGTCGCACGCAGGATTCAGGCGGACCCAATACTTCAGAGTGAACCTTCGCAAGCTCGCTTCGCGCTCGCTCTCCCGTACCCCCGTATTCGCTCAGTCTCCGCCGCTACGCTCGTACCGGCGGACCCCTCCTTTTCTGTGAACTCACGGCTGCTCAACGGGGACGGAAGGGAGCAGCCGTCGGCCTCCGCATCGATCCCTTTGACTCACTCCTCCTTTCTCGACCACGCTACAGCAAAAAGGATACGTAGCGTCCGCCAGTCTCGATCTGGCGACCTTTGGGTGGCAATTTAATATGGGCCCAACGAGATTCCAACTTCTCCAGGATGCTCACGATGAGTTAAATCGGTCCTCTCTTGTCAACCAGTATCGTATCCTCCTTCCGCGTTCACCTCTCTGCTTTCCTGTCAACATGCTTCATTTGATGTGCGTCAACTCCTTGAGAATGTCTTCCACGATATGCTCTTCGAAGCTTCTTGCCGGAGGAAGCGAACGCAGTTTATCTTTCAACCCCCGCCCGCTTTCCTTCCTCGCCCGCGTCTCCAAGCATCTCCAGCTCTCGAGCGCTTTGCGAAAAGAAATAGCAAGGAGTGGAGAAGACTCAGTCTATTTGAGGGTGAGGACTGGAGGTGAGATTCGTGTCTGCATGGAGGAGGAGCGAGCTGCGAAGCGAGCGCGGGACTGCTTCAGCTTTCCTCTCCCGAGCAGTCTTGAGTGCGCAGTCTAGTTTGAGCCAAAGTATCTGGAGCTAATATGGAGAGATACTGGAGCGTACGTTCCAGAAAGATGGCTTCCCTTGACCGAGGTGCGGTGGCGAAGCCGAAGCGAATTGTACGCTCGCTGCCGCCTAGGTTCATGGGACTTCGCCGGGCAAGGCAGCTCTCTGTACGTTTGTTTAAATCTCCCCATTGAACGAGGCGCAGAAAACGCTGCGTTAGGGTGCGCTAGAAGCAACATCGACCGAGCTTCAAAGGTCCAGCAGGAGGTGTCCGCCATTGGCACCACCCCCTCCCGTTGGTTCTCGCAATCAACTACAAGTTTTGAGAATCCTTATCTACGAGGATCCGAGGATCCGAGGCACGCTTCGAGCTGACGCTTAAGGAGCAGGTTAAGATCAAGCACAACTTCGCAAGGCGCACACCTCTTCTCCCGTCTCGAATCAGCCAAATCCAGTTGCCCAAGCCAAAGCTCCTTTTACCGTTGCAGGCAGAGAAGCCGAAAGCGAATTGAACACAAGCTTGCAAACGTTGGGTGGCAAGGCTCGAACTCCCGCAGGGTTGACGAGGAGAGCGTTCTGCTCGCTCGCGACATCTCTCCACATCACTCGGACGCAGCCCATGCCATCGACCAACTAATGAATTACGCTGCCCATCCACCCCTCTGCACCGTATCGATAATCTTGCGCAAGTTCGCCGACTTGACCCTAAACCCTCCCCTCTCCATCTCCCTCACCACGCCCCTCGCGTTCGCCCAATCCCCCCTCTGCGCGAACCCGTCCAACAGGACGTACCACGTATCAGCCGCGCTGACCGTCCTTTTGTCGCTCCCGACGACGTCCCCCGAGTCGCCCTTGTACCGCGCCTGGAGTTCTCGGAAAAACGACATGGCGTACTCTGGTCCGCGGGGAGTCGAGGATGAGAGGGTGGTGGAGATGAGGGCGTTGTAGCCGATGCGGTTCATCGGGATTCCGCGCTTCTCCATGCGAGATTTGAGGGCGAGCGTGGCGGAGAAGTAAGGGTGGACGTCCTTGGGGCCGAGGGGGAGGGGAGTCGAGTTGATGGCGCGGAGGAAGCCGAGGATGACGGAGGTGTACATGATCTCGTTCGTCCGGAGCTTGTGCGACTCCATCTCGTCGAGGAGCTCGACGGCCGCCGTGAGCTTTTCGACTGTTCCTGAGCGTGCGAGGTCGTTGATGATGGCGCCGTAGGTTGTGAGGGAGGGAGGGACGCCGGTGCCTTCCATGATCTCGATGAGCTTGCGAGGAGCGTCGGATTGGCCGGTGGTGAGGAGGGATTGGAGGATCATGGTATAGGTGAAGACGTCGGCTTCGAGGCCCTTGGCGGCAATGAGCTGGAGGAGCTGAACGATGGCGGGGAAGTCGGGTCGCTGACCGGAGGTGTAGTGACGAAGAAAGGCGTTGACCGTGAAGATGTCGATCGCGACGCCCTCCTCCTCCATCTGCGCCATGATAGCCTTCGCGTCGTCCAGCCTCCCGACCGAGAGAAGCCCAGTCGCAATCTTGCGATAGACTACCGGCGGACACCTCCCATTCTCAAACTCCTTCTTCGCGTCCTTGTCCGCAAACATCTGCTTGACGAGCTCCATCGCCTCGACCGGCCGCTTCGCGACGAAGAACGCGTCGATATAAGTGACCCAGGCGACGATGTCGGGTTTGACTCCTGCCTCGACCATCTGCGAGAACGACGCCTGCGACGCCTCGAGATTCCCTCGCCGAGCGTAGCCGTTCAGGAGACCCGTCCACGCGACGACGCCAGGGACGAGGGGAGGAGTGCGCGACGCGAGCCACTGCCAGATCGACGCCGCATGGTCGAACTCGCGTGAGAAGGCGAATCCGGCGAGGAAGGGGGCGACGAGAGCTTGCGTGAGATACGCCTTGGGCATCTTGAACGAGTAGCCGTCGTCCTTTGTTGAAGGTTCGCTCGTAGCCTTCGCTCCTGACGATGGCGACGCCGTCGCTTCGAATTCGGGATCCTCGAACGCCGACGCTCCGTCTACGCGATGCTCCGCCCGACTCTGCTGCCAGCGATCGTTGATCCACGCGACCTCGGGTCCATCGTAGCCCTCCCTGATCGACTCCCAGAGGAACAGAGGCGTTGCGAGGTCGCTCCGCCTGAACGCTGTCGCAGCACGTCGAATGACGACGAGTCCGTGTCCTCCGGTGTGGCTCCAGGCTTGCGCGAGGGAGACTTGTCGAAGCCAGGCTTGAGCGCGAGAAATGGTCGCGTGGTGAGAAGAGGGAGGGAGGGACGCAGCGACGGCTTTGATGCGAGAGATGTCGCTAGTCGGTAGTGAGGGCTGGAACGATGGGCGAGGAGACGATGGGCTGGGAAGGACGTCGGAGAAGAGTGGCAGATCGGCGAGGGTGGGATGAACGACGGATTTCGCGACGACGTAGTTGATAAAGACCTGCGTCGGCGCCTTCGTCTCCTTCTCCCTCGAAGACCTCAGCTCCTCCCTCCTAAACGCGCGATCCAGCGCGCTCGTTCCCTCCCTCAACCGCTTGTGCTCCCCTGCCACAATCGCCTCCCACACCTCCACCACCCTCCCAGCTCCCCCCCCCCATTCTTTAACTCCCTCAAGCTCCATACCGCCAAACCCGGCATATTATCCTCCCCTGCGACCCACAGCACGAGCTCCTTCACCTCGCTCCACCGCGCCTCGTTCCTCTCTTTCCCCATCTCCTCCGCCGCACGCTCCAGCACATGCGTCAATTGCTGCGGCTTCAGTCGTCCAACCTCCTGCGCCAACCGGATCGGCCGCCAACCGCGCACGAACGAGGTAGCGAAATCGGCGTTCCGGTCCGTGAGGTTCCGGAGAGCGTCGTTGTGGGTTACGGCGGATGAAGCTTTGTGCTGGAACAGGGGGGAGGGAGCTTCAGGTTCGAAGAAGGGGCTTGGGGAGGGGGGATTGGGGAGGGAGGAGGAAGAAAGGGGAGGAGGAGCGGAGGAGCGAAGTCGGGAGAGGATATCGAGGGGTTTGCTGGAAGGGCGAGGGCTGGCGGAACTTGAAGGCTGAGTTCGTAGAGGCTTACGCCTGGGGTGAGCTACCTCGGCTGTTGGCGGTGGCGAGGGCCTGGGAGGACGAGGAGGTCGTTGCGAGGATACCCCGCCAGCTGCCCCTCCCCTCGTCCCACTCCGCTCATTCGAGCCTGAGCTCCCCGCACCGCTCTTTTGGCTCTGGAGGTACGCCTTGACCTGCTTCGCGACCTTGATTCTCGCCAATCCTGCGGCGCTGTTCTCGCCCGGCGCGGGTCGAGGTTTTAGTGTCGGAGGGGCAGGAGGGAGCGGGAGCGGTGGAGGAGCATTGGCGGGGCGGAGGGGTAGGCGGGGCGGAGGAGGGAGGGGGAGGCGCTGGGAGCTAGGAAGTCGAGGACGGTTGAAGAGGTCGGAGAAAGGAGAGAACGCTGAGCGAACGACGCCTTCCTCATCTGCGCTGTTGGTTAGCTTGGGACAGGCAGAGCTTCTTGAAGGAGTAGCTTGCCTTGCCGTTAAGCTCGGGAGTCGCAAGCGCTGTGGACGTGGGAGGAGGGAGAGCAAGCGCCGCCGACTTCGTCGCAAGTCCTTTCCAGCTCAGCAGCGCACAACTTCTCTCCAAGATTCTCTCGAGCTCGCGATGTTAAAGCAAAGAACGATATTACGCAAGACAGTAGCGTAACCGGCTCTGACCGGCTACTCTGACCGGCTGCTATGATGGGGGAATGAGGGGAGGGTGAGGGAGAGAACAAAGCTAACGAGACGAGACGAGGGCAGTATGACCAGGGAAGGGAAGAACTAAAGAGGTTGTAAAGCGAGAGAGAGGGGGAGAAAGGACGGAACGACGACTGAGCTAGCACTGGTAAACCTCCCCACTCCTCCTCCGCGTCGACCCCGTCGCCTTCGACCTTTCCACCGCGTCTTGCTCTCCTCCTACTGCGTGCTAGCTGGCTCCGTGGTAAAGGTCGTCCTGAAGAAAGAAAGGTGGGTGGGGGGATGAGGGGGAGGGCGAGAGAGACGAGAAATCCGGTTCCCCGAAAGGAGCTCGACGACGCCGAGGGAAAGTCGATGAAGGCGAGTGGGGAAGGACGGATCTCGGCCGTGAGTGGGATGGGACTGGTGGTACAGGTGATGGGGAAGGGAAGGGGTTCGGAGTCCGGAGACGATATTGTCGTTCGGGGAGGGACGACGAGTTGAGACGAGGGGTGATTAGGGGAGGGGGAGTAGGGGGGATGCGATGTCGAAGGCGAAGTCGCTGGATAACGATGCGAAGGGAGTCCCTGAGCTCGTCGGTGCCCGACAAAAGATGGGCGATAACCGAGTTGAGGGAGGGACGTCCGTTCGGCGTTAAACAGATGGTGCGAGAGGCCGAGGACGAGGGAATGGAGAAGGGTAGGGGGGAGGAAGGGTCGTTAAGTCGTCGAGAGAAGTCGTGAGGTTTGGCGGAGGGGTGAGGAAGGTAAGAAAGACGCTGAGCCGAGTGACAAGTCGACCCCCTCTCCTCCCTCCTCAACAACGCCCAACGACCACCGCACGCCCGACGACCAGTGAAGCCCCGCTCCTTCCGTCTATCTAGAAACCGCCGAGAAAGAAACGAAGTCGAGTGCCGAAAGATGAGGGTGGGAAGGAAGGTAGTCGTCGCCTAGTACCACTCGCCGCCGCGAGTAGCGCGAGCGGGATCGGCGGGCGCACGAGTCTGACTGCGGAGCCTGTATCGAAAGCAGACAGTCAGCGTTCCGTCTTGCTGCCCCACCGACTCGCCAACTCGAGAACGGAATCCAAACTCACATCCTCTGGTCCACCTGTCCGGGGTCGACCTCTCCGGGCTGGAGAACCTTCCTCCTCGTCGACGTCTGTCCCGTCGTCGCTCCCACGCTCGGCTTGCCAGCCCCGTTCGCGAGCGCAGCGGCCTCCTTGGTCGCCTCGTCGGTCCTCTGCTGGACGCTCCAGTCGAAGACGTAGTCGTACTGGAATCCCTCGCGGACGAAGAGGTCGCGGAAGAGCTTGCGGAGGTACGAGTAGTCGGGCTTGTCGTCAAAGCGGAGGGAGCGGCAGTAGTTGAGGTAGATGGCGAACTCGTTGGGGAATCCGCGGCAGAGGTACTCGGTCGGGGTCGTCATCTTCTTCTCCATGATGCGGTCGTACTTCTGCTTCTTCGTCGCCGCCTTGAGGCCCTGCCAGGGGAGAGAGCCGCGGAGGAAGTACATGAGGACGTAACCGAGGGACTCCATGTCGTCGCGACGGGATTGCTCTGGGCGGCGGAAAGCACGTCAGCAGTTAAACTGGGCGACGGGCAGAGAGGAAGAACGCACCGACTCCGAGATGAGTGTTGATACTCGTGTACCTCGCCGTTCCAGTGAGGTTCTTGTTCTCCCTGTACGGGATGTGAAGGTGCGTCTTGGGATCGCGGTACTTCTTGGCGAGTCCAAAGTCGATAACATTGACCTGGTTGCCGCGCTTGCCGATTCCCATGAGGAAGTTGTCGGGCTTGATGTCTCGGTGGATGAAGTTGCGCGAGTGGATGTACTCGATGCGGGAGATCTGCGGGCAGTTTGCGCGTTAGCAGCTGTTGAGCTCGGTGGTGAGCGGGAAGAAACTGACGAGCTGATCGGCGAGGAGGAGGACGGTCTTGAGGGTGAACTTCCGGTTGCAGAAATTGAAGAGGTCCTCGAGACTCGGTCCGAGCAAGTCGATGACCATCGCATTGTAATCGCACTCGACTCCGAACCACCTCACAAAGGGCACGCCAACTCCTCCTGCGAGCGTCTTGTAGACCTTGGCCTCGTACTCGAGCTGAGGGTGCTTGGCCTTGACCGACTCGAGCTTGATCGCGACTTCCTCGCCCGAGATGATGTTGACGCCAAGGTAGATGTCACCTGCACGTACGGGAGAAGGGGAGAGAGGAGAGAAGGACAGTCAGCTGAAGCCCTCCCACTGACCCCTCGCGGGCCCCAAACGCTCGACCCGGTCTCCTGACGCCACTGCCGAGACGACTTGCCGAACGAGCCACTTCCTACAGAGCACAAAGAGGTTAGCGAGGGTACTGGAGCCTACAGGAGGACCAGGGACGCACCAATCTTCTTTCCAATCCTGTATTTCCCGCCGACTCGGAGATCCATAGCGGACGTCGTGGTGGGCGACTTGCTCAAACGGCGTGGGGGAGGGAGAGGGGGATTAACGTCTGCGTAAGAACGTCGTCAGCGAATAGCCTCGTGCGGGCTGGGGTTGGGAGAGAAGGGTGTGGGGACTTCGAGTCCATCACATTCGTGACTGCGCATCGAAGGGCGACGTGGTCTGATCCTCCCTCGAGGCCGTGTCTAGCCTCCTTGGTCTGCCCACCTGTGTGGTGACCTGTCCGACTGGCAAGGACTCGAAGGGAGTAGGAGCGAGGCGGGGACTGGGAAGGGGAGGGTTGAAGGTGAGCTCGAGAGGGGTGAGTGACCGATCCGAGTTTGACTCGTCCTCCCCTTCTTCCTCCCCGCCCTGGCCAGACAACAGGAGAGGGACTCACGATGTAGAGGGTGGTTATGGAAGTGTGTTGAGAGAGTGGAGAGGCGGGGAGAGGGCTGGGTGAGGGCTGGTAGTGAGGGGGAAGGGAAGAGAGGACCGGGTGGATCCTGTCGAGATGGGGAGGTCCGCGTCAGTACGGCAGTCCTCGGGTCGCTGTTGCTGGGCTCTAGACTAGAACTTACCCTGGTAGAGCGCGAGTTGAGGAGGGGGGAAGGAGGTGGAAGGCAGAGAGTCTAAAGCTTCCTCGTCGTCTTCTCGCCACGCCGAGGCCTCTGGGGAAAGAAGGACGTTCCCCTTGCTCCGACCACGTTCTCCCTGCTTGCTCGGATCCCTCCTTACTGCTTCTCTAGGCTCCATAAGCTGCTTCCAGCTGTGGGTGCCTCTCCTGGGCTGCCACCGCGCCATCACACCGTCGCAATCTCCTTCCACACTCGCAGTTGCCCGAATCGCCCACCTCGAAGCGACGCTGCAGGGAATCGCTCAAGTCGTACGGCGGAAGACGGGCGTAGAGCTGGAAGAGTTCCTGCAAGAGGGAGGTAAGCTATACCCTCGCTCCAATATTCCCTTCTCACCTCCCTATCATTTCTCCTTTTACTACTTCTTCCCTCTCATCCCAAACTCCGAAAACCGAGACAGCAGAGGAGCCTTTAGACTATTTCTACATTTCTCCTCTAGTCCTTAATCCTATCCTGATCCTTGACATCCTCCTTTCGCCACCTCTTGCTCGCCTGCTTCGAAACATCGCCAGCGACTCCAGACGCGGTATCCTTGGCGTCAGTCGCAGTCTTCTCCGCTTTCTCGGCTCCGATGGCGATGATACTGCTCGAGCGGGATCAGTTTTGCGAAGGCTGGACGAAGCTGGACGAGGCGTACAAGACGATTGCAGGCTGCTAGCTCTGCTAATAGGAGGAACACCAGTGTTAAAAACGCGGTGCCAGAACGGTGCGCATCCTGCGCTGCAGGAGCACGTGGCGGCGTTGGCGAGACCTCGCTGCCGAATCGCTTTCATTTCGACGCCTGATGAAGGCTCGATGCTCTCTCTGAACAGTATCAGAAAGCTGTGGTAGCGCTTCCTCTGACAAGGCCGTTCAACTTGCTCTCGCAAGCGGCAACAACACCACGCCGTCCATCTTCGCAACAAACTTTGCGCGGCGGCTTTCGTCGCCGTGCTGTAGCTTAGGTCTAGGTCTCGCTTGCTCTCAGAATTGTAGACTGATCGCGCAGAAGCTCACCGAGAAGCCGCCTCAAGCAAGCTCGAAATCGTTGTTTCGGTGGCTCTGAATCGCAGGATGAGCGAGCCGGCAGAACGAGCAGGACGAAGGGAGCCCGCTCGGAATCCAGGACTCTGGGCAAGCACTTCATTGAGAGATCAATTAGCTTTGCGACAAGAAGAGGAGGCAGCGACGAAACTTCGTGCGTCGCTGTCCACGCGATGATCGCGACGTCGAACGAGGGGAGCAGGGGAAGCGCTGAGAGAGGAAAGCCGCGCAGTGATTCCCGAATCTCAATAAGGTATCGCAATGCATATACGGTAGCGAGAGTCGTACAAGGTACAGCCCTGCGCACCCATCGCAAGGAGTCAGCTCTCCTCGGCCTCGCGCGAACAGGCAGCTCACCACTAATTCACCGCCTCCACCCTCCGCCAACCATATTTCCCACCTCGTGGGCGCCTCAGAACGGCGCAGAAGCCCCCAGGTACAACCGAATAGCCGAAGGAGGAACGTTGAGCACAATCCCGCGCACCGTCTCACTCCCCAGTCGCTTGTGCGCTTCGTACCTCCGCCAGCGCCATCAGCACCAGCTCCATCGCAAGAAAAGCGCTCGAAGTACCTGTGGCAGCCGCCAAATGAGAAGTAGTAAAGCCGACCGTCTGGGAGCTCACACCGGAGTACCTCGATGGGCGTGAATGCGTCGCCGGCCTGTGAGCGTTAGCTCTTGCGGCGCCGCGAGAGCGGAAGACGCACCTGGATGTCCCGCATGAAGCGCTGCACCTTGTCCTCGTCGAGCTCGCTGGGGAGCGGTCGGTTGAGGACGTGCATGGGGACGTCGACAGGTGCTTGGCCCGCTCTGGCGAAGATGGAGAAGCCGGAGCTGGTGGATGGCGGCTCTTGAGCCTCTGCTGTAGTCGGGACCTCAGCTGGGAGATGGAGTTGCATCCTGCCGCTGGCGGGTCGTTGGGCGGAAGGAGAGAGCCCAGCAGAGTCGCTGCCACCCCTGTCAACTGCCTTCGCCTCGTTCGGCTCGTCACTCGTTGCGACTCGCCTCTTTCTCTCCTACGAACCACTCGACCGAAACAGCGAGCACCAGTGAGTCGCTCCATCACTCTCGCAGGAGCCAGCTAACCTCCCTTCGCAGTGTCCACTTCGGAATCTATGAGCAACAAGGCTGGCAATCTCACCGGAGGCACTGTCGGTCAAGAGACCCTTATCCACCAGGCGACAGAGCTCGCGGGGCACACGATCGAGTTTGGTGAGGCACTCAGGCCCCAGGACAGGACCGCAAGCTGACGCCGAGGCTCGCTAGCGAAGGGCTTTGTGATGAAGTCCGAACCCGTCACGCTCGGAGACCTCGTCAACGAGACTCGCGACTTGACCGCTTCGGTCCTCGAGGGAGTCCAGAGGTGCGTTCCTTCCAGGCGACAGCGAAAGACCGGGGCAAAGCTGATGAACGCGAGGCAGCGTTGTCGCGGGAGGCGCCGACAGGGCGAAGGAAGCCGCTGGCGAAGGTCAGGCGCAGAGCAAGGGACTCGTCCAGCAGTGCCGTGGCCTCGCTGCCGCCGCCATCGGAACCGCGCACGAGCAAGTCCTATCCTCCTTCGCACGCATCGCAGAAACTGATGCCGTTCGAGCAGTATCATCGCCACCGGAGCCGAGAAGGCGGAGAAGACTGCGACCGACGCCAAGGATACCGCGTCTGGAGTCGCTGGCGATGTTTCGAAGCAGGCGAGCAAGGCGGGGTCGAAGGTCCAGGGCAAGGCGCAGGATACGAAGAGGCAGGCGATGAGTTGAGCGCGGGCGTAGCCTGGAGGGGAGTCGTGTTTGCATAGCTTGTCTGAAAGTCGCTGTTGAATCCGTGCTTCTTGTCGAGGTCGTCGAGAGTCATGAGAGCAGGAGAGCAAACGAAGCAGGCTCAGGTCTGAGCAGAGTGTGTC
>KZ627156.1:542433-581071 GCA_002917775.1 Glaciozyma antarctica PI12
AGAGGGAGGGAGTCGTGGAGTCGTGGGTGCTGGGGTGCTGGTGGGGGTCGTGGGAGTCCTTGGGCGAGCGTATCCTTGCTTGCAGGAACTCTTCCAGCTCTACGCCCGTCTTCCGCCGTACGACTTGAGCGATTCCCTGCAGCGTCGCTTCGAGGTGGGCGATTCGGATGAGGGCGGCTTCGAGCGTCGTGGGCGCCGTCGACGATGCCATGCGGGAAGAGGAACTGCTGTACGGATTCTGGATGGATCGCAGGCCACGACGGAGCATCCACGAGGGAGCGTTCGTGCTGGACGCGAGTGGTGGAGGGGAAGGAGCGTTGATTGATCTATCCCGCGGAACATCTCAGCTAATTAACTCTCTCCTTCCTTCCATCCGGCGTGAAGAGCTTGATGCCACCCAGACTCTCGCTCCTCCCCCAGCACGGCTCACAATCAGGCTGGCCAGCTCCCCTTGCCTCCCCCGCCTTCCATCCCCTAATTCCTGCGCTCGTCGCGTCTGCGTCCACTCCACCACCCTCTCCTGGACTAGCCTTCTGGAAGACAGGACGCCATGGTTCCTCAAAGAAGAGCACGACGCAGCTAGTGCTGGTGGGAGGGCTGGCGTTGACGGGGTTCATCTTGCTGAGCGCGGTGTGAGTTGAGCTGCGGCTGGGAGCAGAAGGGCAAGCTAATGGTCGTACACGCAGCTCCCGAAGCACGCCTTTAGCTCCTGGAGAAGTGTGCGACGTCCTCAGAGCTCCAGGACGCCTTCTCCTCAACCTCACCTCTCCTCTCGAAACGCATTGGCATCCCTTCGACGAGCTCACCTGCCTGCCTCTCCCCGCCTACCTACCCGGCCTCTGGTCCCTCCTCTACGGCTCCGACACGCCTCTACCAGGACAGTATCCCATCACGGAAACGGAGATGTACCGCAGCATGGTTGCCGACCCCGCACCTCCTCCTCCTCCGCCTTCTCTCCCCGGCGCACCTCCCACGCCCGACCCAGTCGCCTTTCTTCGTCGTGCAAGACGTGCTACGACGCCGCCGACAGTTCTGATCCTGGGGGACTCGGTCGACCGCAACGCTCTCGTGCACTTTTGTCGTGAGTTTCGCTTTTGATCGTACGGAGTTCGGGTCCGCACTGGAGAATGGAAGCTGGAGACGCTCGGATGGTCGCGTTGAGAGGAAGCTGGAGACGTTTGAAAGACGGCCGCAGAAGCTGTGAGATTCACAGAGGTCTCGCTGAAGGCGCAGGGCTAACGAAACACCTTCGCAGAGCTATTCGAACAAGACGTTTCCATCTCGCACTACGCCAACATCTCCTCCCATCCTCCCGACACGGAACACGTACGCGACCTCACTTTCCACGGCCACGGACTTCCGCACGAAGGCTGGGACCAGCGCGGTCTCCCTCATCGGTGCGAGATTCCGTTCGCTCGCACGAAAGGTGGAAAGCACGAGGTGGCACTACGTGTCGTGAACTCGTTCCATTATGGCATGGACGCCATGGATGTGCGTTTCTCCAGCTGTCGAACCTCATGAGCTCACTGATACGAGTGCCTGCGTAGGAGTTCAACACGGACGATCGTACGGACTGGCACGCACCGGGGAGGTTCGAGGACAGGGTCGAGCAGCTGTTCGTGCCTCTGATCGAGCAGATGGGAGAATCCGATTCCGTGGACCTCATCCTGCTACACAGCGGCATGTGGGACCTCGTGCGTCCTTTCTCTCCCCGTCGAGACCGCGCTGATGGAGGGCTTCGCAGACGCTCCTCGGAATCCACGATGACAAGACGTCGCACTCGCTCGACTTGCCGCTCAAGCCTGAGCAGCTCGCATGGTGGCACGATCGCATGCGAGATTCGCTAGAATCGCTCCGCGCAGCGTTCCCGAAAGCGCGCATCGTACTTCGCAAGATCCACCGCACGGATCATGTTATTCTCGGAACGCAGTTCATCACCAACAGTACGTATCCGTTCTCAGTCCCCCGCAAAACCTCGCTGACGACCCTTTTCGCAGTGTACGCACGCAGCCTTCCTCCTCACCGCCCCCACTAACCTCCTCCACAAAGGCGAGCTCACCAATTCCAGCACCTCCAAGAAGACTTTGCTCAACTCGAAGGTCTCCCCATCTTCGGTCCGTTCTCCTCCCTCCTCCCAGTTCCCGCGCTGACCGCTCTCGCAGATCTCAGCCACGTCTTCGAAGGGTACCAAGCGTTCCAGGAGCACGTTCATCCGTACAAATTACCTGCGGGAGTCTTGTACGCGCAAAACTTGATGCACCAGTTGAGGATCGCGGTGGAGGAGAAGGAGGGGAACAGGTGGGGGAGCAAGGTGGCGAGGGTGCTGGGCAGGTGAATCATGTGCGTTCTTTCCTGCGCTCCCGGGCTGAGTTTGGTGCTGATGACCTTGCAGATCCTTATATCGAGGGAGTAGACGCCCTGTCGGGGGGAGGAGAAGTGAGGTAGAATTGAAAACTCTTGTTGTATTCTCGCTTCGCTCTCCCGCACCAACTACCCCAAATCGAGTGCATGCACATTGCTCCCCTCTACCCTCACTACAGCAAGCTCTCTAGCCCCTTCACCGTCCTCTTGATCGACAGCACCGCTCCCTCCGTCAAAACGTTCTGCGCCGGAATCACCGCACTCCTCACCCTCTTCTTCCCCTCGTCCTCCTCCTCGCTCGGCTCCAAATGGAACTTCTCACTCTCCTCCAAAAGCGCTTTCGCCTGCTCGACGATGCCCGCGAGCGCGCCAGGACCGGTGGTGGGGAGGCCGGAGTAGTAGTACGCTTTGATCTCCTCTTCGAACCCGACGGGCGGGTATTCGCAGGCGCGTTTGACGAAAGCGCGGGTGAGGACGAAAGTGCGTTCGTTGTAGAGCTCTGAGGCGATTTGGCCCTCCGTCGTCGTTTGTTGCTTCTCGAACCCGGGCTGGGTGGGGGGTTAGCGCGCGTTGGGAGGGAGAGGAGGAGGGAACGGACCTCGGTGTAGTAGGGCTCTTCGACCATGATGAGGGATTGAATAGAGATGAAGATCTGGAGGATCGAGCTTCGTGCGGCGCTCCAGGACTGCGTCGGCGAGTGAGCAGGGCTCGAAAAGGGCAAGCGAATCGAGAGCTTACCTCGCTCTTGTCGCCGTGCCAAGTGTTCAACAACGACAAGCAGACCTTCCCTACTCGCACGACCTCATCAGCCCTGTCCCAGCACAAATTCAGCGACCAACGTACCCTCGGCATAAAGGTTCGGCGAGATCCTCGTTCCTCCCGCCCAAGAATGGAAGAAGACGCTCGGGGGCTCCATGGGGAACCGAGTCGGGGGTAGGAAGACGTCGAAGAGGAACGGAGCATTCTGGAAGGGCGTGCCGAGGGGTCCGATGATGAGGCAGCGTAGGAGGTCCGATCGGTTCTCGTAAGCGCGGACAAGGATGTTGGCTACGAGGGGATCGTTTAGCGAGGAAGTGGGGAGCGGGGAGAGACGTACGAGGAAGGGAGGAGGCGAGGACGTTGTACTCCTTCTTGACGCGAGCCATGTACGCCTTTGATGGGACTTGAATCGGCTCGTTCGCATAATGGTGATCCTGCACCCCTCATCAGCCTCCCTCCACTCCACCCACTCGAAAAAAAGCTCACCTTCGGCGCCTCCTCCAGCATCATAAACCTCTGCCAACTCTCATGCTCCTCCACCTCCGCCGGCATCGACACTCCCTCCTCCTTCTTCTCCTCCCCAGTCCCAGGCAACACCTTCTCAACCTCCCGCACCACCTCCTCCACCTCCTCCTCCACCTCCTCGGCCCACCCCATCTCCCCCAATTCCTCCATCTCCTCATCCCCCTCAAACTCCTCCCCTCCATCCGTCTCCCAGCTCCCAGCACTCGCCTCACTCATACTAGCATCATCCTCGAAAGGTTCTCCACCCATCATGGCATCCGGATCGAGCCCGTCGTCGAGGTGGTAGATCTGGTCGAGAGGGAGTGCCTGAGTAGCGCCGGAGGGGAAGCGCACGAGGACTCGGCCGTCGAGGAGGAGGTCGATGACTTCTCCGTACCAGTTTATGGAGGAGAGGGAGGAGCCGGTCTTGGGGAGGGGAGCGGGGGAGTCGCCGAGGCGGGAAGCTTGGTCGAGTCCGATTGCCGAGAGCTGCGTCCTCGTTAGCTTCGAAATGGGTGAGGAGAGGGGGAAGAAGTACCTCGACGCGAAGGCCTTCGACGCTGGGGAATTGGCCGGTGAGGATCTCGGATTCTCCCAGCCTCGGTACGGTCGGTACGGGAACTCCGTTCGACCCATTCGCAACGAGGACGAAATCCTGCCTCCTCACTCCATATACCTCCGGCGGCGGTCCATGCGGATCAAACTCGAGTCCACTAACGACCTCGCTCTCGTCCGACCCTATCCACCGGAGCTTTACCGTTCGCTTCTTGCTCTCCATACTCTGAACGACTCCGACTCGGTTCGTAACGGAGAAGATCCCGACGTCTCCGGGGAAGACGTCGACGTCTTCGTCGATGTTGACGCAGTGCTCGAAGGAGGGGGTAGAGGCTGTTGTGGTGGTGCCGTCTTGCCAGATGACGGTGGCGGTGGATTGGGAACGAGTGACGACGAGGACGTGATGCCCTCGCGCGTGAGGGTCGGAAGCGAGGGCGGCGGGGAGAGGGTGGGAGGAAGCTGCGAGGGGGCGTTAGTGTGGAGGAACGGGAGGCGAGGAGGGGACGTACGATCTCGAAGAACGACTTTGTCTCCGACAGAGTGCAGGTGATCGCTGAGCCAAGGATTTAGTCAGTGCCTGATCTTGGAGCAGGTTCGAAGCAGCTTACGCGGTAGCTCGAACGAGCGAGAGAGAGTCGATATCGCTCCAGTACCGCGGTGGTCGGTGGTAGAAGTTCGGCTGCGAGGAATCGGCTAGCTGAGAGACGCAGAGCCAGTTGACGGCAACGACAATCTGCTTGACGTCCAGGACTCGCTTGAGATCGCCTGCTTCTAGTAGTCCTTGGAGGAAGGGAGCTCGATCGAAGAGGAGCGTCTGCGCCGGGACATCCATCAGCTCCCGCCCTCTCTCCAAGCCCCCATCGTAAAGGAGAACCACTCACATCCGTCGTAGCTCCTACACTCAGCGTACTCCCCGTATCGCAAAGCCTCCGAGGCGGTCCCATCCTCGTCTCGACCATGGCCATCTCAAACACCTCCTCCACCATCCCGACCCAATGCCCAAACACGACATGATCTCCCCTACTAATTCTCGCCGCCGCCACAATCTCCTCCGCTTGGAACCAACCCTCGAGCTGCTCGTCCGTGAGCACTCGACGCAGCTGGACCGACGTCGCGAGAGAAGTGATGATCCCCGCTTGGCCCTTCCCACTCGCTGCCCGTACGATGTCGCCCATCAGGAACCCGCGGTCGACGATCTGGATGTCTGCTTCGGCGACTTCTGTGCGGGTACCGTTGGGGTGCAGGACTTCGAGTTGGCCTGGGGCGAGCTGGGAAGAAGAAGCGGCGTTAGGGCTCTTCGGGGACTGGGATGGAGATGGGACACACGGGAGTGAACTGGATACCGAGTCGTGTCGCTTCCATGGCAGCTTCGGGACTCTGCTCGTCGGCCCAGCAGCGCTGTGGTGAGAAAGGTGTGAGCCTTGCGCGGCTCGGGGCGAGTGAGAGAGGGGATCACGCACTGTCACGACGGCGTACGATTGGACGCCGTTCACGGTGAGCTCGACGATGTCCTCGGCGAAGGCGGCGCTGTGTTGGATGATGGGTGGCATCGCGCCCGGGGAGGAGGGAGTAGGGGTCGAGGTGCTGGGAAGGAGGGACGAGTCGCCGTTGGCGGAGACGGACGAGGGATCGGGCGTCTTGGGAGCTGGCTGCTGAGCTGGAGTTGGAGCAGGTGAGGCTGAGTCGTTGTTGATGAGAGAGCGAACGTATGCCGCCGCGTCGAGGAAAGGTTGCGCCAGCTTTAGGTTGAAGTTCGTTGAAGCTGCTTGAGCTGTTCAAAGTGTTTGCTGAGCTGTTCGGCCTGATCGTTCAGGGCGTGGGCGAAGGGCAGATGAGTCCGTTGAAGCTAGGGCATCCCTGGCGAGGGGAGAAGGTCGACTTTATTTAATTTCACAGTTTGGGGTTGAGGGGGCAGAAAATAAATTGAATATTCGGATTAGGGGCTGACTGTCGATCTTCTCAGGTTTGTTCTCTTCACCGAACACGAACTGAGAGAGACGACAGGGTGAGCCACAGCCTAAGTCAGCCTGACAGACTCGCACTGACTCGACTCGCTCCAGCAGAGACTCAAGACCAGACTCACACCCTCGTACGCCTTGGACGGACTCAGCATTCCCCGACCATCTCCTGACCTTCTCTCCCTTCAACAGCCTTCACGACCTTGACGACCAACGACCACAGAACGACTCTACGAACTCTAACGACACCCCACTTCACGCCAGCCTTCCCTCACTCTCCCTTCACCTCTCCCGCTCAGCCTCTCGTCGAGCCCCTCTCCCACGTTCCAACCTAGCTCACCTGCACCAACTCCGACCCAAACGAGCTATGTGGTGCGACAACTGTCTCTTGATCTTTGTGAGTCGCAGTGAAGGAGGGAGGAGACGACGGGGGCAGGAGCTAACGGAACGCAGCCTCTTCGCGGCGGTGCCATGGCGTTGGCGTTCTTCATTGCGCTCTACTCTATCGCCGGATCCATCTTCCTGTTCCTCAAAGGCCAGTTTTTCTGGTTCACGTACCCGTGTGTCCCTCTGCGCTGATTATGGGAGACTGGCGCTGATGGCTCCAACTTGCGCAGTGAACCTCAGGTGCGTTCGTCTGTACCGGGCGCAGCGTGATCAGAGCTAACGGGTTGATTAGCTCTATGGCGGTATCGGAATCGCAGTGGGAATCCTCGCCCTTCTCCTCATCATCGCTTTCTCCAATGCCAGCTACAGTGCGTTCCTTCCTGACCTCGCCTTGACGCGTGACGGCACTAACGCATTCGCGGGCTCTAGTGTGGACCCGCGTCTTGTTCTTCCTCGGTTCGTCTCGCCAGAGTTTTGCTTGCGAGAGCAGCGGATTAAACTTCGCCCTTCGCAGGACCCTTCATCCTCTTCCTTTGCGCCGTTCGAGCCGGGTGCGTTCCTTCCTCCCAGGCTTCAATCTTTCGCTTGCTAACGCGCTCGCAGATTGATGCTGTTCCGTCTCAACTACTGTGCGTAGCGCGTTGCAGAGAGAAGCATCGCTCTCGCACGGGAATCTGAACCTCCCTTCGCAGACTCGGGCAACGTCATTTGGCAATGCAACCACGGTGGTCAGCTCTACAATGCCACGATCGCTAATGCCACTTACGTCGTCGCGGACGCCAGCACTTCAACGGCAGGGACGATCCCGACCGGTTTCTGCAGGTGCGTCGTCTCGCCCTCCCCAAATGAGTGTACTAACCTGGATTCGCAGCGCCGGTTTCCATGCCATCTACCTCGCTTTCGCTTTTGCTCTCGCGATCGATCTGATCCTCCAGGTCCGTCCTCGCTGCCTTGACCGCCGTCCCTCGCTTACTCCCATCGCAGATCTACCTCTGGTTCATGACGTGGCGCTACAAGGCTCGTTTGGAGCAGTACTTTGCTTTCAAACGTAGTTCAGGCGGTGAGTCTCCCGTACCGTGCTATGGAAAAGGAACTGACGGCGAGCGAACTAGGAATCTACACGGCCTAATCCTCTCTCCCCCGCGAACTCCTTCTTTGCCCTCTATTTTCCTTTCAAAGACTCGGAAACAGCATCTCGCTGTAATCATGCAATCAACGGACCGGTTTACGTCCTTCGCGGCCAAAGCGAGCACCTCGAAAAAAAAAAGCCGATGCAAAAAGAAATCGGAACCTCCACTTGACCTCCACCCTCCCGCTCCTCTCGACTCTTTTTGCCCTTACCCGAACGCCGACGAAAACGATGTCAGATAACGGGGATAACTACGGTGGCGAGGAGGACGTGTGAGTTCTCCTCTCCCTTCTTCCTGCCGTGCGCTGGGGCTGGGAGCTGACTTTTTTGATCTGGGTAGTGGATATGATGGACCTACCTACGTGAGTTGGCGTGGATCTGGGAGTGGATGAGGGGTGGGGTGGGGAGGAGGACGTGCGGGCGTGGGTGTGACGGGAGGGGAGGAAGGGAGGAGGAGGGGGGGGGGAGGAGGAGGGAGGGGAGGAGGGAGGGAGGGGAGGGGTGGAGGAAGGAGGGGTGGAGGGAGTGGAGTGGAGGAGGGACGGTGGACTGGGCACGGGGCACCGGGGGATAGGAAGACGCGAAGGGCGTAGGAGGGAGCGACGCTACGGCAGCGGGCTACCAGGCTCCACACCACCAGAACGACCTCCCACCAGCGCATCAGCTAACCGTCCTCCCCCCGCACAGGAAGAGGAAGAGTTCGTCGCAGCCGGTATGGATTTCGAAGCCGAAGGCGCTGGGATCGTCGAATCTGGCCATGCGCAAGGTCCTGTTCCAGCAGAGGCGAACAAGCTCAAGATCACTACGCCCTACATGACCAAGTACGAGAAGGCTCGGATCCTCGGTACCCGCGCGCTCCAAATCAGGTGAGTCGCGCTCTAGAGTATAGGGAGAATGAGCTGATGATGGGTAGTATGAACGCGCCGGTGTTGGTGCCGCTCGAGGGGGAGTCGGACCCGCTCCAGATTGCGATGAAGGAGTTGGCGGCGCACAAGATTCCGTTGATCGTGAGGAGATTCTTGCCCGATGGGTCGTATGAGGATTGGCTCGTCGCGGAGTTGTTGACCGAGTAGGGAGGTGCGGGGGAGGAGGGTGTATCATCAATGTATCTTTTTGGTCGCAGGATGGCTTTGGGAGAAGGGGGAGGATGGGAGGTCTGCTAGGATATCTGCTTCGGTTGAAGCTGCGCTGGTTGGGAACAACGAGGTGCACAGGTGGAGGAGCTCAGGCGTATGTTGGCGGTTTCGGATGTCCGCTCGCTCTTCTCCCCTCTCAAGGTGCTTCTCTCGACATTTCTCTCGCGGTGCCCCTCTGCGCGACACAACGAAAGAATGCATATCGACTATCCTACAACATCCACAAGGCTGCTCCTCGGTCTCCTCGCAAGCACGACCTGCAGCCCCCTGCTCTCGCTCCCATCTCCTCCCCCCCCCGATCCTTCGCACGCAAGTGTCCTTCCCATCTCCACGCGCTCTCAGCAGTCCCACCACCCACCCGCTCACTTCATGTTCTGATTCGCCCGAGCAACCTCCTCCTCGACGTCCGTCACTCGCAGCGTCGCGCAGAACTTGCGGTAATCGAACGACCCATGCCGGTCCGTAAAAGGTCCATTAAGAAGGCGGTCCACCTGTGCTCTCATCAGCTCCTTCCTCGGAATCTAAAGCTGCAGAATGCGCACCTCCTCGTCGCTCATCTTGTCCCCGACTTCCTTTAGCCACTGCCTTAGCTCCTGCCCGCTGATAAAGCCTTTGTCCCCGTCGTCGAAGCTGGCGAACGCTTCGAGCAAGTCCGTCTCTGGGTCTAGCTCGGAGAGATGTTCGCTCATCATCCTGTTCGAGAGGAGCCAGGTCAGGCAGGAGCTGAGGACGACTGGAGCTGGCAGCTGGTATGGCGCCTCCACCTCCTAAGCGGAGACTTACGTGAGGAAGAGAGCAAAGTTGATCTGCGTGGGCTGCAGGTAGGAGGGATCGTGGGAGGTCGTGCGGCAGGTAGAGGAGGCAACGAAGTAGGTCCGGGGTAGGGGATTGGCCTACGCAAAGCTGCGTCAGTCCTACACGCTGCCACACGCTGCTAAGCGCTCACCAAGAGAGGTGAGAAGGCTCTTGAGGTCGTTCTCTGAGATCACGCCGTCGTTATCCGCGTCGATGAGCTGCAAGGCGCGTCAGTGAGGCCTCTGTCGCGCGGGGAGAGGACACGCACGGAGAAGGCCTCTTTGAAGATCTGGATCTGACCGGCGTCAAAGACGCTGTACGCCGCCTGGGAGGACTGGCGGGGATGGCGGTGGGCGGCGCGAGGGGACTGTTGACAGGAGGTTGTTAGCTGGCGAGCCTCCTCCCCGTGAACGGAGGGGGACTGACTGAGTAGGCTCCAGCTGAGGCTGGGGAAGGCCTTCCTAGTCCGATTGCTGTGGCCATTTGGGAGCGGATGTGACTGGGAGAAAAGTGGAGGAGGTCAAGAGGCGAACGCTCCGTCTTGCTCTTTCTCTCTCCGCCACCTCCCTCTCTTAGCCAAACCGCGTCCTCACCAGCACCACAGCACTCCTTTGACCTCCGCGAACACCAGCCAGGAAGGGTGAACCCCGCAAGCCATGGCGGACAACGAAGTCATCGGCCAGCTCGGAGGATTCGCGTTGGGCGAGGTCCTCTCCCAACTCGACCTCGACAACGAGAGCATCGGCGCCGTCAAGGGACGCCTAGGAGTCGGGAATGCCGCCTTCTCGCGCGACTCGATTTACAACGGCAAGTTCGTCGACGACGTCGAGGAGACCTACGACCCCGTTACGGACCTTGAGGCTCAGGTCGACCGCGAGATGTATTCGGAAAAGTACCGCAAGGCGGGACTCAAGGCGGTGGCGGCGCCGGCGAAGCTGATGCGAGGGGAGGAGGACGACTTTGACGATGATGAGGAGGACGAGGGGGAGGAGGGAGCGGTGGTCAAGGAGGAGCCGATGGAGCAGGACGACGACCTCTTTGGGAGTGGGGAGGACGAGGAGGGATACAGGGAGATGTCAGTCGAGCCTATCGCGCCTCCGCCGCCGATGAAGGAGGTCAACGTCAAGGACCTCTTCCCCGACTTCGAGTATGGCAAGGTGCTCGACTTTACGGACCTCTTCTCGACGAGCTCGAGGCCTAGGAAGAGGCAGAAGAAGACGTTCCAGTCAGTAAAGCGTGCGTTCGATTCGGAGGAGCTGGTGCGGAGGACGGAGCTGACTCCTTGGACGCAGTCGCGCTTCCTACGCAGGACGAGCTACCACGCCTCCGGACGACCAAGGAACTCCTACTCGCGCCCATGAAGGCGATCACGCGCGAGTCTCGGCTTCGAGCTCTGCTCATCGAGTCCCAGGATCGCGTCAAGGAGGAGTGGGAGGACGCGGGGGACAGCGACGAGGAGCTGATGAAGGCGATTGAGGTACGCTCAGCTCGTGGAAGGGAGCCTACGTGGAGCTAATGGCGTTGGGTACTGCAGAGGAGCAACATGACTACCAAGTCGAAGTGGATCGTACCCGACTCAGCTATGTCTTTCGAGATGGCGGAGCTGGACGCGTGGGAGGACAACATTATCTGGGGTCCTAGCGAGGCGTGCGTTCCCCATGCTTGCTTACCGCGTCGTCTCTAACATAGTCCTCTTCTCAGGCCTATTCCGACTTTCGCAGAGCCTCTCGCTCCTCGCAACGCGGAATTCGAGCGCGGCGACTGGCTCAAGAGCATCATCTGGGACGCGAACCGACCGTACAAGGACTTTACCCAGCTCAACCTCAACCTCAACGACACTCAGATGCTGCTCGAGGTACAGTCGGGCGCCGCGGACGAAGGTACGCTCGCTTTCGATCCAGATTCGAAGCGATTGCTAACGCGCTCGCAACAGATGCAGCGAACGCGGCCGCGTCGACCTCTCAACTCCCAGCTCGCGAGGCGGGTCTCGATCCTTTCAACCTTTCGAACGATCGCGAGTACGAGGTCACCAAGGAGACGAAGAAGCGCATTCGGCAAACGTTCGGCTTGCTCGAGGTCCAGCACGCGTATCCGGCTCAGAAGCTTCAACTACCTTTCGTGCGCATCTTTTTCTACTGTCTCGACTCCCTCCCGCTGACCACTTTCGACGAGCAGTACAAGACCCGACTCACCAAAGCCGACTCCCGAGCCTTCCACCGTCCCCCACTCCAGTTCCCCTCCAACGTCGCCCTCACGTTCACCAAAGTTCGTTCGTCCAAGAAGAAGAAGGACAAGTCGGGTCGCAAGATCAAGAAGAGCGATGGCGAGGCGTTGCGCACGATGGGCGACATCAGCTTGCGCGACACGAGCAATTTCCTGCTTTGGGAGTACTCGGTGCGCTCCTTCCCTGATGCGAAGGTGGGAGCCAGCTAAAGAGCGACTGTTGCAGGAGGAGAACCCGCCCATCATCTCGAACGTTGGCATGGGCAGCATTATCGTCAACTACTATCGCAAACGAGATCCCAAGGACGACTTTGTTCCTCAGGTGAGCGAGACTGCGCCTTCTTCCAACGCTTCAGGTGTTGACGCCTTCTCGCGCAGCTCGACATCGGCGAACCCTTCCTCCTCGACCCGAGCGACGAGTCTCCGTTCAAGGCCTTTGGCTACGTCAACCCCGGCCAGACAGTCACGACTCTCTACAACAACCTCGTTCGCGCACCTCTCTTTCGCCACAAGCCTTCCGAAACCGACTTCCTCGTCGTTCGGTACGTTTCAGCGTTCTTTCCGCTGTTCGGTTCGCAGTTACTGAACTCTCGCCCGCCACCAGGAGCACCATCGAAGGCGAGACCAAGTACTTCATCCGCGAGATCAAGACGGCGTTCGTCGTCGGGCAGACGTACCCCCTCACCGAAGTCCCCGGCCCTCACTCGCGCAAGATCACGACTTTGATGAAGCACCGCCTTCAGACCATCGCGTTCAAACTCGTCGCCAAGAACCCGAGGGGAACGGTCAAGGTCCAGCAGCTTACACGCTACTTTCCGGACCAGAATGACGTGCAAATGCGTCAGCGACTCAAGGTTCGTCTCTCGTTCTGCCAGGTTGGGGCGAGGCGGTGAGCTGACATGCGTGTGCACGCGCAGGAGTTCATGGAGTTCAACCGCACCAAGGGAGTCGAAGGCGCTTGGGGACTCAAGAAGCACATCGTCGTCCCCGACACCTCCGAGATGCTCAAGCGCGCGACGCCGGAGGAAGTCTGCCTCGCCGAATCGATGCAGGTTGGCTTGCGGCATCTCCAGGACGCGGGATACGGGCAAGCGGAGGAAGGCGGCGCCGGCGACGACGACAGCAAGCTCGATATTGAGCAGCAGCTCGCGCCGTGGATCACGACCAAGAACTTCATCAACGCTACCGCGAACAAGGCGATGCTCAAGCTGCACGGCGAGGGAGATCCGACGGGGCGTGGGGAGGCGTTCAGCTTCTTGAGGGTCTCGATGAAGGACATCTTCCTGCGAGCGGGCGAGGAGATGGCGACGAGGCTCGGTACGTCCTTTTGCACCTTCCTGCTACGCAGCTGTAGCTGACGCTCCTTTCGCAGCTCAAATGGAGAACCGACCCAAGTCCGCGCATCGCTACAACGTGCAAGAGCAGCAAGAAGTCTACAAGGAGGAGATCGCTCGGATTTGGAAAGCCCAGTTCGAGTCGCTCAGCAACCCCGTCGAGCCGCAGTTGACCGAGGAGGACGTCGAGCGTCAGCGTGGGCGTGGTCGGAGAGGAGGCTCGACGGTCGCCGATTCGGCGGTGGGGACGCCGAGGGACGTTGGGAGGGGAGGGAGCCCGGGGAGTGGGTCGGATAGGGACGATGGGATGAGCGTGGGGAGTGGAAGGGCGCCGTATGGGCAGAACAAGGTTTTGCGGATTCGTCGACTGGTTCGTCTCTTCCTCTCGTCGCGTGTTCTCGCCGTCGCTGACGAGCTTGCTTCGCTGCTCAGGTCAACGGCCGCTGGGAGACCGAAGTCGTTCGAGATCCGACCATCATCGGAGCGTACGTTCGGCAACGCCAGCTTATCGACGAGGAGAAAACGGATGCGGACGACCTCTTGCCCTCGGACGACGAAGGCAAAAACGAACGGCGCAAGAAGAGGTTCGTCTCGCTTGGTCGTCCTCGCCTATGGTGCTCACAGCTGACGTTCGGTATAATAGGCTCAAGGAACAGCTCGAGAAGCTCAAGCGGAACCAGGAACGTCGTCTTGTTCGCAAGAACCAGAAGCTTGGCATCCCGACTGGCGCGATGGGAGTTGGCGGCAAGCGAGCCATGAAGCCCGAGACTGTGCGTATCGCCTCGTTCTGTGCGTCTTCGTCGTTGACGTTTTTTTCCCCAGACTCGCGTTTGTAGCAACTGCGGTCAGCGCGGGCATATGAAGACTTCTCGCAAGCTGTGCAGCCGATGGGCAGAGTTTAACAGCGTGCGTTCTGCCGGTTACTGTCGATCTTGCGAAGCTAATACTCGTCTTTATTCTAGCCTCGCGCGGCGGACCCGAGTGGCGCCCTGCCTTCGAACTTTGGCGGAGGACTCGCGCTCCCCATGATGGGTGGCGCGCCGACGCCTGTTGCTGCGAAGGCGACGCTCAAGCTCAAGCTGGGGAACAAAGCTTCGGGGCCAAGTGCTGGCGCCGAAGACGAGGACTTCATTCCTGGCAGCATGTAGTGTGGCTCTGAAACCAAATATGTTGCTCTCATCGGTCGCTGTTCCCGTTTGTCCATCGTGTTCTCTACTCAAACTACAAACAAATCCCCGGTGCAGTACGCGCACCAAACGAGGTCGTCCCCAAGCACCGCACTCCGCGACAAGCTCCCCGCACCAGGCGAGAGTGCTCCTCCAGCGCCTTCGACCGACGGGGAGAGGAGGTTCTGCGCGAGATCCTCCACTGCAATAGATGTAGTTAGCTTCGTGCAGCTGAACGAGACAACATCGGAAACTCACCTCCTAGCTCGTCCTCCATCCGCGTCTTGAGCATGCTGAGACTCGCCTTCCGCGCATGTCTCGTCGAGGGCGTGAGATTACGAGGGAGCGACGCTGGCGCCGGGGCGGGTCCTCGATCCACCACCGTCTGTCGTTGGTCGGAGGGCGAAGCGAAGGGGAAGCCGGACTCCCCTGGGACAAGGCCTTCGTTGACGGAGGGGAGGTGGGAGGATACTCTGCGATGAGCGTAAGCCCGAGGACTCGAACGAGAAGGAGTGGTGGAGGGAAGGGGAGAGGGAAGGGGGGAGAGGAGGGAGGGTGAGGGAGGGCCGTGGGCGACGTTGTGAGAGTGAGTCGCGTGGGAGTGAGGAGGGCGAGGTTGGTGAGCGTGGGAGGCGTGGTCGTGGTGCGCGTGAACGGCAGGCTGGCGAGAGGGAGAAGCTACTGCAGCTTTCGAGGCTTTGGGAGGAGGAGGGACGACGTTGGCTTGTGCTGGCGAGTCTGGTCGATCTCGCTCCGCCGCGCGAAGCGCCTCGACCTCGCGCTCCTTGCGCCGCGTCCGCTCCCGTTCGTTCTCGAGCGTCTCGAGCATGCTTTCGACCTGCATCTTGAGGTCACCGTTGCTTCTGATCATTTGGAAACCTGCGTCCTCGGCGACGAAGATACGTTCCTCTAGCGATCGAATCTGCGCGCGAGCGGCTGACAGGTCGAGTTCGTGTTGCTGCTGGATGGAGTCGACGTAGTCCCGGTCGTAAGGGTGCGAGGAGGGGTCGGGAGTGCCGTTGATTTGGATGATGGGGGATTGGGTGGTTGTCCGCGACGAGAGGTCCTCGAGCTCGGCGTCCTTGGACGCCAACTCCTCCTGCGCCCTCGCAAAGACGTCCTTAAGCTCCTCCAACGCACGAATCGCCTCCTCCGTCTCCTCCTTCCTCGATCCCAACTCGCCCTTCAATACCTCCACCTCGCTCACGTGCCTCTCCAACTCGTCCGTCAACGCCACCACCTGCGTGGCCGACCCCTCCGCCCCCGTCCGCAAACGTCCCACCTCGCTCTCGAGCCTGCTAATCGTCGACCGCAGCTTTTCGAGTTCCTCGTTCCGCTCGTTCCCCGCTGCCATGATCGCCAATAGCTCTCGCTCACTCTTGCTCGCCTTGCGAACAGCAGCGCTGAGAGCGACGTTCCGGTCGCGCACGATCGTGTTGGCGGCCTCGACCTCCTTCGCAGTCGTCTTTTCGAATTCGTCCAGCGCGGCGTCCTTCTCCTTAAGAGTGTGCTGGACGATAACGAGCTTCTCCTGCAAGCCGGTCTTCGACGCCGCGAGGGAGTCGAGCTGGGTCTTGAACGCGTCGAGGGAGGACTGAAGGACAGTGTTTTGAGTTTCAACGTCGATTTTGGCGGCTGTCGTTCCGACGGCCTCGTCGCGCACGCTCTTGAGCGTGCTCTCGAGAGCGAGGACCTCCTCCTTCGTCGACACCAAGTCGCTCGTGACCGACAGCAGCAGCGCCTGCGCCTCCTCGACAGCACCCTTGCTCGTCGCCCACCCCTCCTCAGCCTCCTTCTTCCCCTGCTCCGCTTGAGCCGCCTCAGCCCGCAACAACTCGAGCTCCGTCTTGAGCTTGTCGCCTGCAGCTTGGGCAGCCGCGGCGGCAGCCTCTTTCTGCTCGAGCGAGACGGAGAGGGCCGCTGCGCGTTCAGAGGTGGAGGACTGGGAGTCGCTGAGGGTCGTGATGCTGGCGCGAAGCTCTTCGAGAGAGGAGGTGAGCGAGGCGTTGGTAGTCGAGAGATCGTCGTGAGCTGCGGTGAGACGATCGAGGTTCTTCTTCGTCGAGGCAAGAGACTGCTCGAATGTGGAAGCTGTGAAGAGGAGCGAAGCGATTCAGTTAGCGAGGGCCGAAAGACCGAAGAAGGGAACGTACCATTGGCTTTCGCAGCGGCGAGTTCGGAGGTCTGCGACTTGGTTTCCTGCTCGAGCGAAGCTGTCTTGGTCTTGACTTTTGCCAGCTGCTTGTCGACGATCCCCTTCGCCTTCGTCGCCGCCTTGCCCTCCTCCTGCGCTTTGACCAGCTCTCCCCGCACGCTCGCCAACTCCTTCTGCGCCCCCAGCGCAGCCTCTTCCGCCGCACTCGTCTTCTCCTCCAACGTCTTCTCCAGCTCCGCGACTCGACCCTCGTGCTTCGCCTCCGCAGTCGTAACGAGCGCTAAACTCGCTGCAAGCTCCTTCGCCCGCCCCGCATGCCCGTTCGACTCGACGTCCAGCTTCGCGAAGGCCTTCGCGCTGACGTCGGCGTCCTTCTCCGCCGCGTCGAGGGAGGTCTGGAGGGAGGTCGCGCGGGATTCGGCAGAGGCGAGGGAGGCTTTCGTCGAAGAGAGGTCCTTCTCAAGCTTGTCGATCGAAGCCTTGGACGCCTTGAGACCGTCCTCAGCGGTCTTGTGCGCGACGACGACAGCGGCGAGCTCAGTCTTCGCGCTGACAAGGTCGGTACGGAGCTTGACGGCGTCGGCGTTGGCGGCCTTCGCTTCAGCCTCCTTCTTCGCGAGGGACTTGGCGAGGTCGTCCGCTCGGTCAGAGTGCTTCGAAGAGGTGGCGAGGAGGTCGACTTGCTCCTTGCGGAGCTGCTCGATCGTGGCGACGTGGGCGGCGAGATCGGTCTGGCGCGCAGCGAGGTCGGAGGAGAGAGAGGTGTGCGTCTCCTTCGAGGCGGCGAGAGCGATTTCGAGGTCCTTAGAGGTCAAAAGAGCCGTCGAGTGCTCCGCTTGAAGCTTCCCATTCGCCGTCTCCGCAATCTCAAGAGCCTCCTTCGCCGCTCCGTGGTCCCTCTCCGCCTCTTCGGCACGCTTGAGCACGGCAGCGTGGTCTCCCGACGCCTTGCTGATGGCCAGCTTGTGAGCGGCGATCACAGCCTCCTGCTCGACCTTGATCGCCGCCAACTCGTCCTGGAGCGTCGCACTCGAGCTACCGAGCGCAGCGTTCGCAGCTTCGAGCTTCGAAATCGTCTGAGCCAAGGCTTCGGCGCGAGAGGAATGAGTCGAATCGGAGGAGGTGAGAGTGGCGAAAGAGGATTCGAGTTCGGCGATGGTGGAGAGGTGAGTCTTGACGTCCGCTTCGAGGGCAGCTCGCACCGTCGCGTGCGTAGCTTCGAGCTTCTCGACCTGCGTAGCGAGGGCGTCGGCGCGGGAGGAATGGGCGGATTCGGAGGTGGTGAGGGAGGAGAGGGAGGATTCGAGCTTGGCGATACTAGCGAGGTGAGTCTTGACGTCCGCCTGAAGGTCGTCCCGCGCTGCAGCAGCGACTCCCGCGTCCTTTCGTGCGACGGCGAGGCTGTCCTCGAGCGCCGAAAGACGAGACTGAAGCTCGGCCGCCGCCGTCCGAGCAAGCCCCAGAGCTTCCTCCGACTCGCTCGCCGCGGTAGCCGCGCCTACGACTTCCTCCTCCAGCTCCACCACCCGAGCCTCCATCTTCTCGTGCTCCGAACCCAGCGCCTCGAGATCCCCGACTGCTTGTTCGGCCGCGACCGCCGCAGCGGCAGCAGCCTTGAGCTCAACGTCCTTCTCGCGAACCGTGCGCTGGAGGAAGGTGTTCTTGTCGGCGAGCTCGACTTGCTCGTTCGTAAGACTGACGACTTTCCCTCGCAGCTCCTCGAGAGAAGCCATGAGGTCCGTATTCTCCTTTTGGAGATCGTCGCGGCGTGCGGAGGCGGTTTCGGACTTCTTGTCGGACGTAGCGAGAGAGGCTTCGAGGGTCGAGATACGGGTGAGGGAAGTAGCGAGCTTGGATTCGCTGGAGGAGAGGGTGGATTGGAGTGTCGCGAGGGAGGTGGTGGTGGTGGCGAGTTCGGACGCGGTGGCGGATTGAGCTTTGCTGGCCGTAGCGAGGTCGGAAGTGAGTTGAGCGACTCGATCGTCGCGTGCTTTCTTCTCCACCTCGACCTTCTCCAGCGCCGCCTTCGCTCCCTCCGTCTCGGTCCTCGCCTCCTCCAACGCGAGTTCGAGCGCATCGTGCTCTCCCTTGATCTTAGCCGACCCCGCACGCGCTTTGCTCAGCTCGAGCTCGAGAGAATCCGCATGTTCGCTCTTCGTCCGAAGCTTCGTTTCGAGGTCGGAGAGGGTGGTGGAGGAGTGGAGTTCGGCGAGCTGAGCGTTCGCGTCGTTCAGAGCAGTGCCTCGATACCCCAGCTGGCTCTGCAGCTCGACGAGGGTATGCTTCGCGAGCTCCGCTTCCCGTTCCTGTCCCCGGTGCAATCCATCAGCTCTCTTCCCAGCTGCACACAGCACTCCATAGACTCACGAGATTCGTAGCCTTCTCCGCCCGCGCCGTCCGCTCCTCCTCCAACTTATCCTTTTCCCTCCTAACCCTCTTCAGATCCTCTTCCACCTCCTGCGCCCTCTTATAAGCCCCCTCCAGCTCACTCTCCTTCCCCTCGCTCTCCTCCAGCAAGAGCTCCAGCTCCCTCACGCGGCTCGAGAGCGTGCTCTTGTCCTTGACGAGGAGCTGGATCGTCTGCTGCTGCGTATGGAGGAGGTCGTCCCCTTTGTGCCGGGGGAGATAAAGGTGGGGAGACGAATACGCCTGTTGAGGTGGAAGCGGGCGGAGATGGGGTCGAGCGGGCTATGGGGTCGGCGGAAGAGGGGAGCTCGACGGGCGGCGGAGAGGCAGGGAGAGCGAGGGAAGCTGTGGAGGTGGGTGTGGGTACTTCGGAGAGGGCGGGGGAAGAGGATGGAGGAGGTGGGCTGCTGGGAGTTGAGCTGGGGGACGCGGCGGTTTGAGCTTTGAGGTTCTTGGCAGCTTGAAACCGCTTAAGCTGGTGTACGAGTGGTTAGAGAAGCTCCCGAGTGGGATGGGAGAGCTCACCTTCTCCTTGGCCCGAGCTGCTTTGGCTGCGCGTTCACCGTCGTCGGCCATGGAGTGCTGCTGCAGGAGGTGAGGAGAGCTAGTCAGCGGCGGACAGAGAGCGAGATCGTGAGGCAAATACCTTGCTACCGGTTAGAGTCGCTCCAGGAGGAGGTGGAGGACAGAGAGGGCCGGGCTGGAAGTGGACAAGGGAGAGGACCAGTCGTGCACTCGTGGCGCCTGGTGCCCAACTACGAAACTCCGCGCGGCTGACCTTTCCGCGTTGGCTCTCTCATGATGGGGACTTGGAAAAGGCTTTCAAACGATGGCGCGCAGGAAGACGACGCCACGCCTTGGATCTGCTCGAGATCGGGAGCGAAGTCGACCGAACCGCACCATCTTGCACGGCAGTCTCCTCCAGCTCCAGTGCACCATCCGACAAAATTAAAACTGCATTAAGACAGCGCGGCAAAGTAGTGTCGTTTCCTCCTCCCGGGGCTTACACCAACAGGGCCCCTCCGAACCCGTTCCCACTCCGCGCCGACTTTGCTCCTACGATGACGATGAAAGCGAGGGCGAAAGTGGCGAGGATCCAGTTGATCCATGCAAACGCTTGCGACGAAGTCAGCTTGCCGCAATTGGGGAAGTCGCTCGAGTCGCAGACGCCGTTGCTGAGGCTGGCGGTGATGGCAGCTGCTCCGGCGAGCCTGAGAGTGGGAGTTAGCTGTCTGGGAGACGCGGAGTGGGGAGCAACATACCAGAAGAGCCAGGTGAGGAACAGGAATGCGGCGTGGGAGGCGATCGAGAAGAGGAAGGAGCCGGCGGCACGGAGGAAGCCTGTGCGAATGGGCGTTAGCTCCGTCCCTCCCTCGTCTACGTCTTTCCACCACGTACCTCCAATGTAGAATAGGCTGAACACCACGGTCCATACGGAGACGAAGAGCAGGAACCTAAGCCTGCAATCACGAAGGCATGAGCACTGTCACGCCGAAAGGTAGCTCCGTCTCGCCTCACCTGTCTCGCAGCGAGTCCGAGGGATAGCCATCATCGTTGTAGATGCTGACCTGTTCAAAGAGCACCGTTAGCTTCCCGCACCAATGCCCTCCCCGCTTAGCCGCACCAATACCGCGGTTTGAATGAGCTCGACTAGGGCGAAGAACGCGAGCAGTCCGAAGAGGATCGGGTGGGCGCGGCGCTGGTCAGAGAAGTGAGGTTATGGCGGGGTAGGGGTAAGAGAGGGGAGGGGCGAGGAGAGAGGTTGCGATGGGAGGTTGCGAGGAGGACAAGAGGTTGCCGAGGACGGGAGGAGGCGAGAAGGAGAGGTTTGCTGTAGGTCAGCAAGTGCTCTCCCAGCGGTGAACGCTACTCACAACGTGAGTTTCGAAGGACGGCATCTTGCTGTTGCTGAAGGACTTGAGCGAGTTGAGGGTAGGAGGAAGGAAGGAAAGAGCGACGCCTAGCTCGTTTGTTTTTTGGCCCTCTGGCCTGCGTCATGAGTTCCCGACCCCTCGCCCTGAGCCAAGTAGGGCCTGATCCTCGTAAGATCGTTGGAACTAGCACAGGGAGTTCTATTCCTCCCCAGCTCGCCCCCGCGGAGTACCTCCCGCTCAACCACCTCCGGGCTCCACCGTGCAGTCCGAGCTCCCTCTTTCGTTCGCTTCGCAATGTTCTCCCGTACATGCTCGAGTAGCCGACGCGCAGGAACGGAGAAGTACCCAGCCAGTTTGCGAAGAGCGAGCCACGACCGAGGAAAGATGAGTCTGAATCCTATCTACTTGCTAATTGCTGCGTGGTGGATACAAGTATGCGTGGTACAACACTCCCCTCATCGCTTCTCCATAACAAAGTCCAACAGTTCCTCCAGCCTGCACAGCACCGTCAGCCCCACTCACAGCGAAGAAAGCCAAGAAATGAACGCACTTGTAAGGCTTCGTCAACACGGCGTCCATCCCCGCCTCGAGCCCTGCATCGAGCTGCTCCACCCTCGCAGACCCCGTGAGCCCGATAATCCGCGCTCGCTTCCCGTCTTGAGAGGCTTCGACGGCTCGAATCGCCCTCGTCGCACCAAGGCCATTGAGCAGCGGCATCTGCGCCACGTCAGTCGCTATCGAAGGGAACGACGAACGAGAACTCACCTCGAAATCCATCACGACGCAGTCAATCGGCGGAGAAGCCTCCTCAAACACCTTGACTCCCTCCTTCCCATCCTGCGCGAAAACGACCGCACACCCCGTCGACGCCAGTTGCCTCCTCAGGATCTTCCTATTGATCTCGTTATCCTCGCAGCACAGAACGACCTTGTTCGTGCTCGGCGAAAGGACGGGGGAAGATGTGGCGGGGGAGGGAGCGGGGGAGGGAGCGGAGCCACCGTGTCGCGAAGGGGTGAGGCCTTCGACAGTAGGAGTGGTCAGGCCATCAGGGCCAGCGTCGCCTGAATCGACGGATTCGGCAGCGATGAAGCAGCGGAAGACGCTGCCTTCGCCGACCTTAGAGACGACTTCGATCCGACCGCCTTGGAGTTCGCAGAGGTCTGCAGAGGCGTCAGCGAGCTTGTTTAACGACGATGCGAGCAAGGACGTACTGCGACAGACCCAGAGTCCTAGACCGGAGCCTCCCATCGTCGTGTGTGTTAATGGAGAGGCCTGCATGAAGCGATTGAAGAGCCGCGAGACCTCCTCCTCCGTCATTCCCGGCCCCGTATCCGCCTGCAGTCGACGTGAGTCAGAGCTGTAGGAGTTGCGCACGGCGGGGAGAGCTTACGATGGAGAAGAAGAGGTAGACGGGCGTGCGTTCCTCGATGTGAAACTCGGTCTCGCGGGGAGGTACGATGTCGTCCTCGGGTCCTGGAGCGATGGCGGAGACTTCGATCGAGACCGTCACTTGCCGTACGGGGCTGGTGGAAGTAAAGCGTATCGCGTTGGAGAGCAGGTTGATGATGCTGGAAGAGTGATTGCACGTCAGCAGCGAAGGAGCGTGGCAGGGGGGGAGGAACGCACATTTGCGCCAATCTTGCCGGGTCTGCGTGCACGCAGACGTTGGGTCCTAAGCGAGATAGCGACGATCCCAAGGCGATTCTGAGCTCGATTCCCTTCGAGCGAGCTTCGGTGGTGAACATCTTGAGAGTGTGGCGTATCGAGGAGATGAGTTCGAAAGGGATCGCAGCTATCGTATATCGTTGCAGCTGGATCTGAGCGAGTCCCTGCGAAATAGCGTAGTTAGCAAAGCGTATATCAAGCATTGAAGGACCGCATTTACGAGGATATCGTTCGCGATTCGCTCCTGGACCCTGCCGCATTCTGAGATGCTATCGAGAGCCTCGCTGCGAAATGCCATCGTCAGTCATGCTCGACAACACTCTGAGAAAGACTCACATGTCTTCGGAGAGCGCAGCAACTGTCGTCTCGGCGAACTCGGTCGGAACTTCTCCCCGTTGAGCGAGAGCAGGGAGAGATGAGGTGAGATGGGTGAGAGAGTCGCGAACGAGTTGGGTGTTCTGTAGGATCGCCGAGATCGGGTTGCGGATCTCGTGCGAGGTAACGTCGATCAAGAGCTCTGCGCGCAAAAATGAGGATGCGAGGGAGGCCGGCGAGAGAGAGGAACGCACCTTGCTGACGCTTTTGCTCTTCGGCGTGAGCTTGCCGCGCCTCCGCTTCCTCCGCAGCTTGCCTTGCGAGCGATTCACGTTCTTGACTGAGCGCGAGGATCTGCTTCTCAGCCTGCGCTTGCAATGAATAGTTGGTGACGGTGCCGATCCAGCTGCGGGAGAAGTGAGATCAGCGACGGCGGTGAAGCAATCTCGGTCAACCTGTACTAACCCTGTGGCGTTGCGATGTATCGGGTTGTTAGGTACCGCTATCAGGAAGCATCGAGTCGGTCAGCGAGTCATTCGCGAGAAGAGCGCGACGAGCTCACCGTTGACCAGGCAGACGTCTCCGTTCTTCCACCTACGCAGATTCGACGATCAGAACGTGCAAGACGTTACAGCCCGAAGAGAACGCACCGATATTGAATCTCGAGCGGCGTCAGCGTATCCAGGCATTCCTTCCAGGTGCTCATGACTCGCTCGGTGTCGTCCTCGTGAATAAGGTGGTACCTGCAGTCGTTCATTCGTTCAGCAGCATGGCCGTGCAGTGGAGAGCGCAGACGTACCACTCGTTGATAGGCTCCTCTCTGGAATGCTTGACGATGTCCCACCAGGCTTCGTTGACTGGCGAAGAGTGTACCGAGTCAGCTTGCGCTCGTTCAGGGGAGAAGAAAGAGCTGACCCCATAAGAACGTTCCGTCGAGCGCGATTCGGACCATCCCAACGGCGGCAAACTTGGAGAGCTGCGCCAATTCGAGCGTCCGTTCCTCGATTCGAAGTTCTCGCTGGATCGCCAGCTCGGCTTCCGCAAGTCGAAGTTTGGAGGCCGCTTGAAGCGCCAGCTCCGTACTCTTTTGCCGCGAGATGCTGCGCGAGCACGACGATGTTAGACGAGGACGACAGTAGGAGAGAAAAAGACGCACTTTTGGAGAGATCCCAGAAAGCCGACGGGCTCTCCATCGGATCCTCGCTCGACACTAACAACTGCGAGGCACCATCTATCTACGCCGTCGTGCGGCTTCCATCGGAACTCGATCTCGCTAGGCTCCAAGTCGCGCGTGAGCCTGGAGAAGGGTCAGCGAGTGAAGGGGAGGAGGGAGGGGTGGAGACGCACTTGGTGGAGAACTCGCTCATGCGAGACTGGTCTTCTGCGTGAACTCGATTCACCCAGTCGTTGGGCTGGCCTGGGTCTCCCCCTGAGCAGAAATGCGAGTTAGGTCCCGCCCTCCGAATTCGAGCGTTTATCACGGCGTACCCGTTATCTTCCACCTGCAGAAATGCGTCAGCTCCTGCGTACGAACGACAAGACGAATTCCTTCCTCGTCTACATCGGAGCTAGGCGTGGAAAGAAGCTCACCAGAACTTGTTCGCCCATTGTAGCCGGATCGCAAGATCTGACCTCCACAGACCGACTGGAGCACGGTCGGCGATCCCAGCTACCTCCGACAATGAATCGAACCTGAGAGGAGACGTTGGACTCTTCTCGTCGCCGAGAAAGTACGGCAGCGTGCGTCCCGGAACCGCTCGAGGAGGAACGAAGGTCGGGAGGGGCGTAGACGCCGATACGCCTACCCCCGTGATGACAGTGTACGCTGCTGTTCTGCTGGCGCGGAAGAGAACACTCTTCGAGACCTCCCTCCGTTCTCCCGACGTAGCTCCCAGCGCAACGTCGAGATCGATCTCATCGCGACCAGACCTCGTCTGCCGCTCGCCGGTCCTCAGCCACTCCCACAGTCGATCCCTATCCTCCTGCCCCACGCAAGAGCTTAACTCTCCTCCTCCCCATAGCGCTTGTGCCGCCGGGTTCGACCAGTTGTTCTTCTCAAAGGCGATGGGATGGTGGAAGGCGACGACGGGACAGGGCAAGGTCTCGAGGTACTCGAGGAGCGGGGCTGGGAGTTCTGGTGCTGGCATCCAGGAGGAGGGAACGGCGGCCGATGGAGAAGGGATGAGAGGGCGAGATGGAGCAGAGGAAACTCGTTCGCTCTCCCGACTCCGCCGCCTTTCCCCCCACGCTACCAGCCTGATTCGAGACTTGGTTCAGATCGCCGTTTCTCTTCGTCATGAGTTGCAAAGTGCAAGGGATCAGAGTAGAAGATCTTTTCGCTTTTCGAGGAGGGAAGCGAGTAGTGCTGGGTTATGAAACCGTGGTTAGTAACAAGATTAATAACTTACCTGTTATTAACTGTCAGTAACTCCAGCCCTCGGAGAGGAAAAAGGAAAAGGGAGAAAACTGCTGTCATTTTTCGCTCAGGAGCGAGCTATTGTGCTGGGAGTACCAGAAACGAGGTCTAAAGGACAGGGGAAGATGAACTGGGGGAGAGAAGAGGGGGACGAAAGTGCCCAGGCTCGACTGAAAGACTGGCTTTTCGGACCGCCCGGGGCCTCGAAAGAGAAGCGGCGAAACAAGCGCCTTTTTCGCACCTCTGACCCCCCTTTTTCCCTCCTCAGAGGCCCAATTTTTTTTGCCCTCCGGGCAGGGGTCCCTGCACGTGTCATTAACCCCAGTCAGGCTGTTATTAACTCCCCAGCTCCCGCTGGGGGTTGTTACTGACAGGCCCAAAACCTTTCCTGACCCAGCACTAGAAGCGAGCGCCGAGGAGCAGTTGGGGGAGCCACGAACGCGGTATCCAGACTTCTCCTTCAACCATACTAAACAAGTACCGCGCTGCGATTCCGAAACGTGAATCCCAAAGCCCATCCTCCGCTCCTCCGCCGTCCCTCGAATCGAGAATTCAGCCTCAATTCCACCCGCCGTCCCTCACTTCACCGCCTCGTAAGATGCGAGGAGGACCAGGACGACTTCCAAACGACGCCGATGACCTCGAGGGGGTCGACCCAGCAGCCCCATCGAAGGAAGCCCTGCCGACCTGCGCCAGTCCCGTTCGTCCAGGCGACGCGGCCCTCCCTCCCGAACTCCTCATCGCCGACGTCCCCGCGCTCCCCCATCCTCCTCCTCGCGTCGCATACGGTCCGTACGATCCAGCGCCAAGGAGGTTACGCGAAGGCGACGGCGGACGAGGGGGAGGAACGCCGGGGATGTCGAACCCGACCGTCCTTCGCAGGGCTCCTCCTCCCCTCGGTGCCGGTACCGTTCCTCGGGACGGAACCACGCGAGGAGAAGGAGATAGAGCCCTGACGGTCGAAGGGCGAAATACGGGGTAGAGCGGCTCGCACTCGCAAGGACGTTCTCGCTCTTCGTGCGTGCGAGCGAGGTCGGAAAAGTCGAGGCGAGGGCGTCGGCCAGGAGAGGTGACGAGGTGGCGAACGTCTCGCACGGGAACGGTGTAGGACCTATCGCTGTCGGGACTCGAAGTGGCGCGTTCCTCCTCGTCCTCGTAGTAAAAAGTCGTTCCGCCAGTGCGCGCGTGGCGACCACTTATCTCGGCGTCCAGCGCGTTCCTCGTGTCTCGGGTCGCTACCATAACCCGTTCTCCAATCCTGGTAGCGTCGCGGTGATAGTGCGCGGGCGAGTGGGAGGAAGGTTCGATAGGGATTGGCTGTGCGGAGAAGGAGCTGGCGCGAGCGGTGCGGGAGGGAAGACCGGAACCGGCGTGCGCGTTCGTCGTAATCGTTGCGACGGTCGCCTGGGGCTGGCGTAGGAGAGTAGTCGAGGGGGAGCGACGAAGGCTGCTGCTGTTGCCGATGGAAGAGCTGATGGATCCGGAACGCCGGCGGTCGCTGTGTCGTTGCATGTGGCGCTTTGCGGTTGGAGAGGAGGAGGAGGAGGAGGGTAGGGAGTTGCTTGAGCTGTAATATGAGCGCCGTCAGCTCGCCGCGATCTCGACCTTAGCTGAACCCCTCGGCCTCTCCTCCGTCGAATCTGCAGAAGACTTACACAATTCGCGCCGTCCTCGAGGTTCGCAAGCAGTGACGCCTGACACAAGTCTTTTGGGTCCGCTGTGTCGCCGTGGAAGCCTCGGGCGTGCTGGGAGTCGCCGACGGGTGAAGCTGCAGGTGGAGAGCGAGGTCAGCGAGGGACGAGAGATCGGATGTTCTATGTTCTGGCTCTCCGCAGAGCAAACCACCACTTCTCCGGGTCCTTCAACCGTCTCTTGAACAAGCTGAGGACGCGCTCGAACCAACTCCGGTCAAAGCCGCGGGGTGGATTGGGGACGTACGTGCGACGTTGTAGGAGCCCGCGAGAGCTTCTTGCTTGCGAGGCCGTGGAAGGGAGAGCGGAGCTGGTGGTAGAAGGGAGAGGCGGAAGTGTAGGTTGGGTGACCGTCGACGTGGGGAGATATAGGAGAGAGAAAGGCAAAACAGGGACTTCTCCTCAAAGTAGTGAGACCCTGCGACTCAGGTCCTAGTCCGGCCAGTGATCATCCCGCCAGACCTTCACAGCCTGCGGCCACGCTCGTTATCAGCATACTCCACATTCCCATGCGTTTAGGGAGCGGTCGAGCTCTGCGAAGCTCCATGTTTGGTCGTTCAAGTTGACTCCTGCCCCCGAAAGGAACGAGAAGGCGCGGGACAAGCTCTCAACGCTGTGGTAAGACTGCCTTGAAGCCGCTCAGCGTGTAGAGTAGGGTCTGGAGTGCATACGTTCAGCCCTGAAGGAGCGGAGGTGAGCGGAAGCCGCGGAGAAGAGCAGGCAAACTCAGCAGGGCCGACGAGGGGGTATTCGCCTGGCAGATGGCGCTCAGTAGCTGTATGAGAGGGCTGCGGCAATGGCAAGAGAGCAGGCTGGCGATGGAGGAAGGAAAACGAGCAGCGTGGTTGAGTCGGAGCAGCGGAGAGCAGAGGAGGAGGTTGGAGCTGCTTCCGCTGCTTCCACACGTTCCCAGACGGATCTGCACTTGAAGTACACTGCACGCCCTTGTGTAGCCGTCGTGCTCGAGCAGAAAACGACACGTTGGAAGGAGAACAACCTCAGAGACCTCCGCACATTCTCCTCTTTCATTCCTACCCTCACTCCCCCACCTACTCAACCCACCCCAAACCCATCACAATGTCTCCTATCCTCGTCGCCATGGGCAACCCCCTCCTTGGTGCGTCCACTCCTCGAAACTGCGTCCCAGCGGGAGCTCACCGCGATCTTCCGCAGACATGCAGGTCACCAACGGAGAGGCTCTCCTCGCCAAGTACAACCTCAAGGCGAACGATGCTGTCCTTGCCGAGGGCAGCCAGGCTGAGATGTGCGTTCGGTGTTCGCGGGAGACTAGGAGCTGGTGCTGATGGAGGATCAACGTGCGCAGCTACGAGGACCTCAGGACCAACCACCAGGTTACCTATGTCGCTGGAGGAGCCGCGCAGAACGCTGCCCGTGCTGCCCAGGTAAGCTCCTTTTCCCACTGTTCCACAGAGCTACAGCTGACGAGTTTGACGACCACAGTACGTTCTCCCCGACGGAGCGACCGCCTACCTTGGAGCCGTTGGGTCCGACGCTCTTGCTGAGCAGCTCCGCGCCGCCAATGCCAAGGAGGGACTCATCAGCGCGTACCAGGTTGTCCCTGAGCAGCCCACTGGAGCTTGCGCCGTCGTCATCACCGGCCACGACAGGTAAGTGCGAGCGTCGCTGCTCTTTTTCACGCGGGAGGGTGGGAGTCGTGGAGATGGGAGCTGATAGAGTGCCTTCCACAGGTCTCTCTGCACCACGCTTGGAGCCGCCGAGGCGTTCAAGCCTGCTCACCTCGAGACCGCTGAGGTCAAGGCTCTCGTCGATGGCGCCAAGTTCTTCTACCTCGGAGGCTTCTTCCTCACCCACGGTGTCGAGTCTGCCAAGATCCTCGCACAGCACGCCGCCGACAACAACAAGGTGCGTGAAGTTGCCACTTTTCGGGAGGGAGAAACGAGCTGACCAGCGTCGTTCACTTCCCCAGGTCTTCGCCATGAACCTCTCCGCTCCCTTCATCGCCCAGTTCTTCAAGTCGCAGGTCGACGAGATGCTCCCCTTTGTCGACGTTCTCATCGGCAACGAGTCTGAGGCTGAGGCCTACGCCGACAGCCACGACTTTGGCGTGAGTCCTCACCAAGTCCCACTCCGGAGCTCCCAGGCCGTCGTACTGACTCGCAACTCCCCTCCTGCAGACCAAGGACATTGCCGAGATTGCCATTAAGCTCGCGTCTTCCCCCAAGAAGACCTCCACCCCCCGCGTCGTCGTCATCACCCAAGGTGCCTCCTCCACCATCGTCGCCTCCGCCACCTCCTCCTCCGCCACCCCTACCACCAAGGTCTACCCCGTCACCCCTCTCCCCGCTTCCGCCATTATCGACACCAACGGTGCCGGAGACGCCTTCGCTGGAGGATTCATGGGCGCGTACGCGCTCGGCAAGAGTGTCGACCAGGCGGTCGAGGTTGGGCACAAGATGGGAGCGATGAGCGTTGGACTCGTGGGACCTCAGTGGATCTTCCCCAAGGTTGATGTGCTCGGTGCTTAAGTAGATTCGAGAAGGAGGGGATAGAGAGGGAGGGGGACGGTTCAACTTGTTCAAAAGGCTTGTCAGGGCTCAACTCCCGACGCGTATTCATTCGCAATGCCATCATCATCATCATTGATTACATGTTGCTGCAGAGGAGGAGCGGGAGAGGTAGGGGAGAGAGGGAGGGTGGCGGAGCTGACTTTAGTCCTCGAGATTGATCCCCAGTCGTTCTTGGACTTCCTTGACGGTGCAGTTCTCGAGTCCAGCAATCTGCGTGTGTGTGAGCAGTGCGGAAGGTGGAGAGGAGCCTCAGGCAGCGGGACCTTTCCAATCATAATCTGCGTCGCGTCCTGGGTGGCGACAGGAGTGAGTGGCGGTTCTCCCTTTCCCTCTCAAAGAACCTGCTGACCTTGCGTTCGTTGTACTGCAGAAGGAAGAATGCAGGGTTATCACCTCCACTCCGGAGAAGGGGCCGCAGCGACGTACGGTATGGAGCAGCTCGATATGCCTCTTGACGCTGTATCGAGAGGGATCAGCTCCTCTCCCCCCTCTCCGAAGCACCGCAAGATCTCACATATGCTCTGGATCTTCACCGCTTTGCCGTTTGGGAGGGTTAGCGCGATACCGACGGAGATGGGGAAGCGGAGGTCACGAGAGGTCCTCCTCGAGCTGAGCGATTTCGAGCTTGAGGGCGGTGATCTTGGCTTGCTGTTGGGCCGCACGTGAGGTAGGAGTGGAGGGAAAGTGGTTGTGGAGCATCGCGTGCGTGAGGGGAGGAAGGAGGGAGGACGCGACGAGGCGCCTCCTCCTCACTCTCTCGACAGCTCTCAGCTCCTTCCTTCGCCTCCCTCTAAGGGCTCTCGGTAACTTCTACGGAACTGCTTAGTCTGGTCTGCGTGCGCTCCTGAGCTCTTGGAGACTTGGACTAAGTCCCCGGAGCTGCTTCCACTTCCTCCACCGCCTGCTGCTCTGAGAAGGTGCGGTTTCCCCTGAGATTGTTCTCTCGATTGGGAAAGACCTGCTGATGCTTCTTTTGTTCTACCGGGGACGGAAGGAACAGAGAAGGAGCGGAACGAGCTTCCCCTCTCTTCCCTCCTCGATCCCCGCTCCGGCACAGCCCACGCACCCCTTCTCAAGCTCTTCGTTCGTTCCCCTTCTCTGCTGGTCGCCTTTCTACCACGTACCTGGAGGCGTCCTCGTCCTCTCTCCTCCCTCGGCTCCTCTCCTGCTCTTCAGCCTCGTCGAATCTCGCCTCGTCGAATCTCCGACTCTTCCATCGCATTTACCGCCCTTCTCGAAAGAACCCCTCCCACCTGACTCGCCACTACCTCCTCTCCCCCATGGCAATCTCCACCACCACGGCACTCTCCCCTCTCACGGCGACGGACGCCCTCACTCGAATGGTGAGCTGGAATGGAGAGATCTACGAGGTAGCGCGGGCGAGTTTGAAGGTAAGTATCTCGACCAGCGGAGGTTGCAGTCGGCGTCGAGATATCAGGAGCTAAGAAGATCGTGGCTTTGCAGGAGGCCAAAGTCGAGATGGAGAAGATCGTTGGCGTTCCCGTCACGTTCGTCCGGCGTCGAAAGATGCGAGGAGGCTCGCTCGAAGTCGAGGTGACCGAGTCGGATTGGACCCTCACGGAGGACGGGAGCCTCGACGCGAAGCCGTCGACCTCCAATCCTTCTTCGACGATTCGGAACCCACGAATGTCGGACGTGGGCGCAATTCGTCAAGACGAACGGCAAGGATCCTCTGCTGGAATGGCTCGATGGGTGATTCAGGAAGCGACTTCCTCGGGAGACCCTCCCTCCGATACCGACGGGACGAGAAGGATGGAGACAATGGCGCGTGAGTCTGAGGCAGCTCGCTAGCGAGTTTGATATATTGGAGCTGATCTCGTTCTTCCGTTTGCAGACCTTCCTCCCAACCTTCCCCTCACCGTCGCAACAAGTCCACCTTCCTTCATCCCAGTCTTTTCAACTCCCCTCTCGCCGCCCTCCGAATTCCACGGCTGCGTCGTCTACCTACCCGAGACCAACTACGACGGATCCTCCCCCCAGCCCTCTCCTCCTCCGAGCACTATCCTTCAGACCCCTTCACCTAATCATTGCAATACCGCTACCTCCTCCCGGTGCTCCCCTCTCCAATCCCTCCCCTCGACTCCTCCCACTTCTCGGAAATCGAGCATCGCAGACGCCTCCGACGCCTTCAATGTTGCAAGCGAGGCGGCTTCTCGAGCATCTGGAAATGTTCGAAAGGAGGCATCGGTAGTTCCCGATCCTACGGTCAGGAAGATCGAGCACGTTGAGGTTGTTGAGGTTGCACTGGAGCCCAAGGTCGACGACGACAAGTGCTCGACGCTGAGAAAGATGATCAGTTTCCGACTTGGTGTGCTGCTGGAGGAAGAGGACGACACGACTTGCGAAGGACGCACGATCAGCACTTCGGGACCGTCGAGGCGGCTTCGAGGAAGCTTCCCTCCGATTCGACTCCCTCGCGACGTCGCAAAATTCGGCCCATCTTACCTCCGCCCTTCGCCTCTCGCCCCTCGTCAACCTGTCCGACCCGTTTCTCCCACTTCGTACTCTTTCATCGACCGCACTCGACCCCTCTCCCTTCCTCCTTCATCTCCTCCCTCTCCCACCGACACGCCTCGCTCGATTGCACGGATTCGCCCCACTTTCGCCAACACGACGACCTACGATTCGCAAGGATTCCTCGTTACTCGTGAAGCGGGGCGAAACTCGTCGCTTCCTAAGCTCGCCCACGATTCGAGGAGCGAGGAAGACGCTGCGACGCCAGTCGATGATTCGTTCGAGCGGATTCACAACTGGAGGCAGGCCGTCTCGGCGAAGAATACGCCCGAGTACGACTTGGAACAAGTTTCGGCGAAGCTGAGGGGGTTTACGAGTCGGGAAGAGGAGAGCCTGGTGGGCGAGGTCGAGGGGAGGAAGGACCTTCAGCGGTCGCGGACTCTTGCGGATCGTACGTTCTTTCTCCCTTCGTCCACTCCACCCATGCTGACTTCTCCCGTTTAGTTCGCTCTCAAGCCAGTGAGCCCCCTCCTCCGCGTCCTGTCCTCTCCGACACGAACTTCGCAGTCGACCGTCGCGCGCGAAGCGGAACTCCTCCTCCTCCGGCCTTCGCGAGGGCTTCGGTACCCAACCTTCGACTTAAGTCGAGTACTAAAGCTCTCACCACCTCCTCCCACGTCGCAACTTCCCCGTTCGCCAACCGTGGGCCGTCCCTTTCGATTCGACGAAAGGCGCGAAGCGCGTGAGGGACGTCGAGGCTTCGCAGGCGACCAAATCTCGTTCCTCCTTCCCCTCGCTCAACCTTCGTCGCCGACGTGCCCCACCTCCTCCATCGTCAACCCCCACCACCTGTATCCCACTCGGATTGCTCCTCTTCGGCATGCACATGATTCGGAATCCCCGCCACCTCCCACTTCCATTTCTCTATACACTAAGGCTTCCCTCCAACACGCTCGATACCCTTTCCACGCACGCAGAATCTCCTTCGGTACATTTTTACCTCGTCTTGCAGTCAACCTCCCCTCTACAACGGCAGACCCCCTCGCTCCCTCCTTGAACTCTCTGGATAGCTCTCGAATTCGAGTGTATTAGTTCTACTGTCCTCAGAGAATGATTCGTACCCGTGGGCTGTGTGGAGAGAGGAGCAGAAGAGCCATGGAGAGATCAGCGGGAGAAAGACTCGGAGGCGACGCGACTTGGGCGCGCGTGGGAGCTTTCTCTCTTCGCTCCACCCCACAACCTTGAAACAGCAAAGTGCTGCTCAGCCAGTGCTAGCAGTCTCTCTACAACCGCCCCAGTCCCTCAGGCACCCCCTCGACACCTACAGCACGAAACGCCATCGCGTCGACCCCTTCAGGCCACAGCTGAGCCCCTCGCTCTCTCCTCCCCCTCTGCTCCCCAAGGGCTCCCCACTATGCACATCAAGGTTTGTCAAGCTCTTCTGACACCCCAAAACGTGAACTGACTGCCCTTCCTTTCGCAGAGCCTGAAGGTCCGTCCTCTTCCTTCCTCCTGCTGCCCCGAGTTGAGCTCACGCGTCTCCCCCAGATCCAAGGCTTCAAGTCCTACCGCGACGAGACCCTCGTAGACCCCTTCAGGTGCACCCTCCGTCTCCCGCCCTTTTCCTCCTCTGCTGACCCCTCTCGCTTTCTCCCTCACGACGCGCCCTCTCCCCTCCCTCCCTCAGCCCCGGCCTCAACCTCCTCGTCGGCCGCAACGGCTCCGGCAAGTCCAACTTCTTCGGAGCGATCCGATTCGTCCTCTCGGACGCCTACACGTCCCTTACACGCGAGGAGCGGCAGGCGTTGCTGCATGATGGCTCGACGGGCGGAGGAGCAGGGGGAGGAGCGACGATGAGCGCGTTCGTGGAGATTGAGTTCGATAACTCTGATGGGAGGTTCCCGACTAGTGAGTTTGCTTTGGAAGGGTGAGACGACGGGAGCTGATGCGTGCGAGTAGACAAGCCGACGCTGTTGCTGAGGAGGACGATTGGGCTCAAGAAGGACGAGTACCAGCTGGATAGGAAGTCGACCAGCAAGGGGGAGGTCATGTCGATGCTCGAGAGCGCGGGGTTCAGTCGGAGCAACCCTTACTACATCGTTCCTCAAGGCAGGGTGAGGAGCTCGCGTTCCCTACTCGACGTGCGGTGGGAGCTAACGCAAGTCTTTCTGCGATGCAGATTACGCATCTGACGAATCAGAAGGATCAGGACCGACTCTTGCTGCTCAAGGAGGTCGCGGGGACGAAGATTTACGAGGAGCGACGAGCGGAGTCGGCAAAGATCATCGAGGAGACGAGTGCGCTCCCCTTTGGCTTTCCGTGCGGTTTCAAGCTTGCTTACTGGTCTTGCAGAGAGCAAGCGGGAGAAAATCGACGACCTGCTCAACTTCATCAACGAGCGGCTGGCCGAGCTCGAAGAGGAGAAGGAGGAGCTCAAGGAGTTCCAGGTTTGTCCTTCGCGTCTTTTCGGACGCAGTTCTGACTCCTCGCGCTTATTTAGGTACAAGACCGTGCTCGTCGCTCTCTCGAGTATGCGATCTACCAACGCGAGCTCAAGGAGGTCGGCGAGGCACTCGAGAACATTGAGGAGGAGCGTCGACGCGATGTCGACAACGCCAACACGCGTCGCAGCGAGTTCAATGATCGCGAGAAGCAGATGGCTGTGAGTTTCTTGTCCCGACCTTTTGTTGCGCTTCGGCTGACGATCGTGCTGCAGGAACTCGACGCCACGATCGACTCGCACAAGCAGCGCCTCGAGATCCTTGCCATCGAACACCGTCAATCAAGTGCTGAGCGGCGTGACGCTGTCAAAGCGAAGGCTCAGGTCGAGTGCCTCGTGCGAGACGCGGAGGAAGCTGGCAGTGCGTGCACATCCCCTTCCAGCGCACTGAGTCGAAGCTGATGCGCGGACACTTGCAGAGCAAGGGCGCAGCCGTCTCTCACAACTGGAGAACGACCTCGAGACCGTCGAAGCGCAGATCTCCGAGAAGGAGACCGACTTGATGGAGGCCGTCCCTGCGTGGGAGGACAAGCTCGCCGAGGAGAAGGAGGCGAAGCAGCGTCTCGAAGCCGTACAGACGACGCTCGGTACGCTCTACGCCAAGCAAGGACGCGTCTCGCAGTTCAAGACGCAGAAGGAGCGCGACACCCACCTTCGAGCCGAGATCGCCAGCCGCGCCGCGTTCATCGCCGAGCGCGAGAAGCGGGAGAGTGAAGTCAAGCGCGAGTTGACGAGCGCGAAGAAGGAGTTGAAGGACAGCGTGCAGAGTTTCGCGCAGCTGAGGGAGGAGCTCGATGGGCGGAAGGCGACGATGGCGAAGTTGAGCGAGGAGCTGGCTGAGCTGAAGGGCAAGCAGGCTACCGTTCTCGAGAACCGCAAGTGAGTTGACTTCTCGATGTGGGCTTCGGGAATGCCTGCTGACGTTTCTCGCTTGCGCAGGGGCTTGTGGAAGGAGGACAGTCGGCAGCAACAGTCGGCGCAGAACTCGAGCGACAAGCTCAAGAAGGCGCAGCAGGCAGTCGCGTCGACGATGGACAGGGTTCGTCTTTTCCACCTCATTGCTGTGAGAGCCAGCCTAATCTCCGCATCCCTCCAGGACACAAGCAACGGACTTCGAGCTGCGAAGGCTATCGCGGAGCATCTCGACCTCGACGGCTACTACGGTCCGCTTTACGAGCTGTTCACTGTGGAGGATCGTTACAAGACTGCTGTGGAGGTGACTGCAGGCACGAGGTAAGCAGCTGCAGGCTCATCCCCGTCGTAAGGAAGCTGACCCGCTTCACAGTCTTTTCCAGATCATCGTCGACAACGACGAGACGGCGACCAAGATCCTCGACATCATGATCAAGGACAAGAGCGGTCGCGTCACCTTCGTTCCTCTCAACCGTCTCAAGGCGCAGACCGTCGAGTACCCCGCTGGCAAGGACGCCATTGCGATGTCCGTCGTTTTCCTTCTCGCGCGAACTCGCAGCTGATGCTCCACCTCCCCAGGATTAAGAAGCTCACGTTCGACAAGAAGTACACTCTTGCGTTCGAGCAGGTCTTCGCCAAGACGATTATCTGCCAGACGCTCGAAATCGCCGGAGCCTACACTCGCAGCCACAACCTCAACTCGATCACGCTCGACGGCGACAAGTACGATCGCAAGGGATCGCTCACCGGAGGTTACCACGACAACAAACGCTCCCGTCTCGACGCCGTCAAGAGCTTCAAGACGTGGCAAACGAGCGCCGAGGAGGACGCCAAAGTTCTCGCCGAGACGAAGACGGCGTTGACCCGTCTCGACCAGGAGGCGACGCAGCTCCTCGGCCAGATCCAGTTCGTCGAGGGCAAGCTCGCGCATGTCAAGGAGGAGCGCGAGCCCATGATCGCTGCTGTTCATCGCGCGCAGGAGGAAGAGGCGTCGCAGAGGACGAGGATCGCGAGGCTTCAGTCGTCGTTGGAGGATCTTCAGTCGAGCGTTCGCAGCCTCAAGATGGAGAGCGCGGCGTACGAGGCGGAACTCAAGACGAAGATGGAGCAGAAGCTTTCCGACGTCGAGCAGCGGCAGGTCGCAAGCCTCATCGACGAGGAGGACGAGTTGAAGAAGAGCCTCGTTGATCTTTCCAAGTCGACATCTGAGGTGCGTTCCTTTCTCGCTTCCCGTCGAGGGGACTTGGGCTGATTTCTCCGTTCCAGCTCGCAAGTCGCAAGTCGCTACTCGAAATCGAGCTCGCAGAGTCTCTTCGACCGCGCCGGGAGGAACTTCGCGGCAAGATTGAGTCCTACGACGCGTCGGGTCCTCAAAGCACGCAGAACGAGGACGTCGACGCGCGCAAGAAGCAAGTTAAGACTCTTGCGAAGACGATCGACGACCTCGCGCAGAAGATTGACGGTTCGTCGTCTCCGTTCTCTGTGTCGCCTTTGCTGATTCGACCTCGCTCTCGCAGAGATCGACTCGGAGACGGAAAGCCTCAAGACTCAGGTGGCGAACCTCGAGAAGGAGCGCGAGAAGAAGGACACGCAGCAGGTCGAGGACAACCGCAACATTGCCAGGCAGGCGAAGAACGTCGAGCGGTACCTTGCCAAGCGCCAGCTGCTCACGACGCGCAAGGACGAGTGCAACAAGAACATCCGCGATCTCGGAGTTCTTCCTGAAGAGGCGTTCGTCGAGAACAACCAGCCGCTGGACAAGGTTCGTGTACCTTTCGTGCTGGGTTCGCGGGTTCGCTCACTGACCTCGGCGAACGCAGCTCCTCAAGAAGCTCAAGAAGGTCAACGAGGCGCTCAAGGGATTCTCTGGCGTCAACAAGAAGGCCTACGAGTGCGTCCTCGCTCCTTCCTTTCCAAGCGCATGCTGATCTCCTCCCACCCAGGCAATACACAAACTTTACCAAGCAGCGCGACGACCTCATCGAGCGCCAGAGCGACCTCGACAGCTCGGAGGAAGCAATCAACGAGCTCATTGAGAACCTCGACCAGCGCAAGGACGAGGCGATCGAGCGCACGTTCAAGCAGGTCGCCAAGTACTTTGAGGAGGTCTTTGAGAAGCTCGTTCCTGCCGGTCGAGGACGACTCATCATGCAGAAGCGCGACATCGCCGTAAGCTCCTTTCCTGATTTTGCGCTTTCGCGGTCGCTGATGTTTGAGCAGGACGACGAGATGGATGTCGGCGAGGATGGCGAGGCTACTAACAGCGTCGAGAACTACACTGGCGTTGCGATTCGCGTCTCGTTCAACTCCAAGTCAAGCGAAGGCCTCAAGATCCAGCAGCTTTCCGGAGGGCAGAAGGCGCTCGTCGCTCTCGCTATGAGTGCGTCCTTTCCGTTCCCGGCTTTCTCGAGCGTTGCTGACGAAGGTGCCTCAGTCTTTGCGATTCAGAAGTGCGACCCGGCGCCGTTCTACCTCTTCGACGAGATTGATGCGAACCTCGATGCCGACCGAAGGACGGGCGTTGCTGGTTCGTCCTCTTTCCCTCGCGGAGCCACTTCTTCGCTGACACGCACGCTTCTCAGCTATGATTGCCGAGCTTTCCAAGACGGGGCAGTACATCTGCACGACGTTCCGACCCGAACTCATTCCGCACGCCGAGTCGTACTTCGGAGTCGTGAGTTGGCTTCGCTCGAGGCGGGATCGCAGTTGCTGACTCAATCTCTCGCAGGTGTTCAACGCTACCAAGATCAGCAACGTCAAGACCAGTGAGTGCCTTTCCTGCGAGTGAGCGAACGACGAGCTGACCTCTTCCCCCTCTTCAGTCACGGCGGACGAGTGCATGAGCTTCGTGGACGCTGCAGAGCAAATCCGTTGATCTCTGATAGCTTTTCCCCTTGTGTTGTACTCCGTCCTTAGCTGTTTCCGTAAACTCGTCTACTCCTCACCGTCGTCGTCTCGTCGTCGTCGTCGCGCGAGAGAGAAATCTGGGGAGAAAATAAGAAAACGCTCCAGGGCGGGGCTTTGGTGAGCTTACTCCAGGGCCTCGTCACCTTCGTCCCTGTCCTTCCCACCTCACCCGAGACGACACTCTTAACACGAAATGGCACCTCTAGAAGCAACGATGCTCGTGCTCGACAACAGCCAGTTCTCAATCAACGGCGACTACTCTCGTAAGACCTCTCTCCAGCTCTCCATCCCCAGCAGCCTCACTGACCACCTCCCGCAGCTACTCGCCTAGCAGCTCAGGCGGACGCGGTCCACATCATCTTTAACAGCAAGCTCAATGGCAACCCGGAGAACGAGGTCGGACTCATGGTGATGGGGGGCAAGGCGTAAGTCAACGCGGCTTGGAGCTGAGGGAGGTCGGAGGAGC
>KZ627156.1:581136-670668 GCA_002917775.1 Glaciozyma antarctica PI12
GGGGGGGGGGACCGACGCGGAGCTTGCTCGTGGTGCTGGGCTGGGACTCTTGGTGATGGGATCCGACCTTGGAGGACGAGCGGTAGGTAGGAGCTGTGACGGGGCGTGGGCGGGGCAGAGGTGGCCTGGCGGAGAGGCGACCGCGCTCGAGCAGTCACCACTGGGCGGAGAAGCTGACCAAATCTTCTCTCCTACAGTCCTGAAGTCCTTGTGACACCTACACAGGACGAGGGGAAGCTCATCGCCGCTCTCCACGAGGTTCCTCAAGGCGGCGGCGCCGATCTCAGCACCGGTATCGCAGTAGCGCAGGTGAGCTGGCTGAGCTGCTCTTCGAGTGGAAGGAAGCTGAGCTCTCTCCCTACGCGCAGCTGGCTCTCAAGCACCGTCAGAACAAGAACCAACGCCAGCGGATCATCGTCTTTGTCGGCTCTCCTCTGAGCGAGACTACCGCCGCGCTTGTCAAGGTGCGCTGATCCCATTCAGCTCAGTAGCTCTACGGTGCTGACCCGCCTCTACACAGCTCGGCAAGAAGATGAAGAAGAACAACGTCGCGATCGACATCATCTCATTCGGTACCGCCGCCGACGAGCTCTCCGCCCAACCCTTCCCCCTCCCCACCCCCGCCGCCTCCTCCTCCACCGACGCCTCTGCCGCCCCCGAAACGAACGAGACGAAGCTGATCGCCCTGCATGAGGCGGTCAACTCGTCCGACAACTCGCACTACCTTGCCGTCGAGCCAGGACCTCACCTCCTTTCTGAGAGGATCGCAGCGAGCGCGATCCTGCGTGGCGAGGGTGGAGATGCGGGAGCTGGAGAAGATGGAGCTGGAGGAGCTGGTGGAGACGAGTACGGCGTGGACCCTAACCTCGACCCCGAGTTGGCGATGGTACGTGCTCCCCCTTCCCTGGAGCCCGAACCACGGCTAACACATTGCGCTAGGCTCTCCGAATGAGTCTAGACGAGGAGCGCGCGCGTCAAGCAGCTGTTACTGCCGCTTCAGCACCCACGCCTCTCGAGACCGTCCCCGAGGTCTCCTCCGCTCCTTCTGCCGTCCCCGCCCTCGCGAACGTCGACGCCATGCAGACGCCGGTTAAGAAGGAGGAGATTATCGAGGACGTTGGGATGGGAGAGATGGACGAGGATGATGATTTGGCGAGGGCGTTGGCGCTTTCGAGAGGAGATGATGTCGAGATGGAGGATGCGGGAGAGGAGGACGAGGATGCCGAGACTGCGGCTGCTAGTGAGTGGTTCTTAGAGCTCTTTGAGGACCGGGAGCTGATGGGTTCGTTCGTGTGCAGTCGCGTTGAGCATGAAGGAGTCGGAGGAGAACGACGGCAAGTGAGGTCGCTAGTAGGAATGTGAATCGCAACTCGCTGGTTTTGATCGATATCGCGAAGGGGGATGTTGCGTTGTAGACGAGAGCAGTGAGTGAGGCAGCAACCGTCGCTCTCAAGGAGCTGCCTTGCGCTCCGGGTCTCAATCTCTCGCGCTCTCGTAGCCGCCTCGTTTTGGTCGTCAACTGGCTAGCAACAAGTTGTACAAATCTACAACACCATCTACTCCCCTACTTCCTTCAATAATTCGAGCATCTGGCTCACCGCCTCTAAATGCCACGCAATCCTCCCACTCGTCCCCCACCTCACCCTCCCCAACGCCGCCAGCTCCACAAAGCTCTGTCCTACTTCGGTCGTATGCTGCGCCAGCGAGATGGAGAGTGACGAAAGGGGGGTCGAATGCGAAAGGAGGAGGTGGAGGCCAAAAATGGAGATGGACGATCCGGTCGAGGTGTTGTCGAGCGAGGTGTGCGCGAGGGAGGCGACGCGAGGGATATGGATAAGGAACGTGCTGGCGGGTGCGATAATATCGGATGCGGAGCCGAGAGCGATAGGCTCGTCGGGCGTGAATGCGAAGAGGGAGGGCTGGATATCGAGATGAGAGGGCTTGCTGATGGGGAGGGAGGGGGAGGCGGTGGAGGATAGCTCGCCTTCTTCGGCGCTAAGACGTCGGGGAGGTGCAGCGGGCCTTTGGCTCTGCGATAGTTGGAGGATGGAGAGGGGAGGATGGAGGTCGGAGGAGGCGATGGTGACGTGGAGAGGTCGCTTCGATGCGCCAAGCTGGACCTTGAGTAGCGCGTCCCATGCTGGAAAGAAGTGAGAGCGTCAGTCCGAATTCAGAGAAAGCAGAAGCCAGCGAGAGAGCGAACCCTTGATCTCCGCAATCGGGATGCAACCCAACCGACACACCACGATCCGCCACTCGACGTCCGCCTTCTCCGCAACCGACCTCGCAATACTCCAAACGACCCTCGCCCTCGCCGTATCTCCAGCAGCACCAGCTGGGATCCGCACGAGCTTCGGAATCGACCTCCACGTCTCGCCCTTCTCGTCAATGCACACGGCGACGATCCACTCAAGGCCAGGTTCCCCCGGAACGGCAGTCGTCGACGTATAGCCGACGTGCAGGATCCTGTGTCGGTGTAGAACCTCGAGGCTCGAAGGCGGCCACTGAAGCTCGAACTCGATCTGAGTGCGTCGAGCGGGCGAGAGGGTGATGGCGGGGCTTTGAAACACGCGGGTGGTGAGGCCGGAGAGGGAGCCGATGGAGGCGGAGGGAAAGGTATCGGGGATAGGGGTGTGGAGCTTGACGACGCTGATGAGGAGTTGGTCGTACACCGCGAAGGAAAGGCGGTCGAGCCGGTTGACCGACGACTGGTCGACGCCAATCGCTCGGAAGTCGGCGATGGTCGAGAGGGGGAGAGGATAGACAAGGACTGAGGTCGAGGCGGTCTTGGTCCTGAGGAGCTGCTGGATCGTGAGCGCGATGGGGGAGGATGGCGAAGTCGGGAGGGGACCAGGAGGCGTAACCAGTATAGACAACGACGTGCTTCGACATCCTGACGGCTTCTGCGACCAGCGAGCCTGCGATGAGAAGAAAATCAGTCCCGAGCAACGACAGGAGCATTGCGGCGACGCACAAAGAGGCTTGAAGTCGTCCCTCGCGCGCGAATGCGACAACGATCCTGGAGGAATCACCGCCAGACCGTCTTGAATCGCACCGACCGATGCAGGAGCGTGCTTCCCGAGTCGAGATGCCTGCATGACGGAACATTAGCGTTGTTCGACATGGATGAAAGGATAGAAGAAACGCACCTGGTACGCGTCCGTCACTCGCTTGAGCCACCCCTTGACCGCGTCGCTCAGCTCCACCCCTCCGTCCTCGTAAACGACGATTGCCGTGACGTCCTTGGGTCCCGCGAGCGGCTCGAAAGCCATTGGGCGCCAGAACTTGACGGCAGCCGTGCTGAGCTGCATGATCGACTGCTGAGCTCGGAGTAGGACTGTCGGAGGCGTCTGGGAGGTGAGAAGGGGCGGCGAGGTCGAGGTGGTGGCCTTGAAGAAGGAGAGGCGTTCGGCGAGGAGTTGGATGGCGTGCGATGAGACTGCGACAGCAACGTCGTCAGCAGGGAACAAGCGAGCGAAGAGCGGAAGGACTCACTGGATACGTGAGGAGAGGTCGTAGTAGGCTTCGCGAGAAGCACGTCCCGAATCCCGGCTCTCGAATCGGGATTGTAGATGAATCCTTCGATGAGCAACGTCGCCGTCGCCTCGAGCGCCGCGTCGGCCGACTGCATCGCCTTCGTGACAACCGCCGGTGCCTTGGCGACCGCACTACTCTGGGAGAGGACGGTAGAAAAGTGCTGACGAAGGAGAAGCAGCGCAGCCCCGAACGGCGGCTCCGCTCTCCACCCCACCTCGCTCTCCGTCGCGTCGTCCTCACCCCTCGTAGGCATCTCCTCATCGACCTCCATCCAGTCGTCCTCACTCCCCTCCTCCCCCACACCCGCATCGCTCTCCACCTCGTTCCGCACCCACGTCCTCGCACGAACATGCTTCCCTCGCTCCGTTCGCTCGTCCTCAATCTTCGCTCCCGAGGGCTTCCTCCTCCGCTTGAGCTCCCCAGCCGCCGTGACGCGCGGATCGCAGACGGTAGTGTACCACGCCTTGTCCGCGAGCTGTCTCCGACTACTCGACATCGGCGCGTCCAGCTCGTCGACCTCGGCGTCGGGACTAGGGAGACCGAACTTGCCCTTCCGCGGATCGTACTTGTCGTCCGACAGCGCGTGCGAGGTCCCGAATGGGACTGGGTCGAACGCGCTCGGTCGACGGAAGGAGCGATGGGCACCTGCGGCGGGAGTTCCAGCGATCGAAAGCGTCGGAGGTCGGTAGGTGTCTCGCTGCTCGTCGGCGAGTTCGACGAAAGGCGAGTACGGCGTGCGAGGAGTCTTGAACGGGGATCCCTCCATGTGGATCGAGCCTGGAGTCCCGCCTAGACCGAGAGCGTTCCCGCCGAGATGTGGAGGTTCGAAGGGGAAGCCAAGGAGGAGGTTCGGGGAGCCTTGTTGGAGGAGGTGGGGAGAGGCGCCGAAGGGAGAGGTCGGGGAGACGGCAGAGGCGAAGGGCGTGAGGTGAGAGAAATGGTCGACGAACTTGGGGGAAGGACCGGAGGACTGGAGGCCGGTGTGCTGGGCGGTCGAATGGAAGGGAGGGAGGGAGGAGGGAGGAAGCGGGGTAGGATCGTCGAAGAAGGAGAAATCGTCGTCCGTAAGTCCCAGCATCATCCCGTCGTCGAAATCCTGCGGCAAATGGTTCCTCATCCCTCCGCTCGCAAAGTCCTCGCCCCAATCAAAGTCGTCCACGAACGCGTTGTCGATAGGCGCTAGGTCGAACTTGTCCTCGACGACCTGCATCGGCTCCCCTCCTCCCATCGGCAGCCCCATCACCTGGCTATGCACTTCGGGCGGGGAAGGATAAAGGTGATCCACCTCTACATGCCTCGTCTCCGACCCCGACTGCGCCAAATACCCTCCGAGCACTCCTCCCCGCTCATGAGGGAACCCGTCCGCCGGACTCGGCGCCTCCGTCGACGTCCCTCCCAGCGAAAGCGGCGTACGCATATTGATCGGTGCCCCCGCCATCGTCGGCGGCGGTAGCGTCGGATGCTTGAGCTGCTCGACGGGCGTAGGCGGCATCGCAGGTGGCGGAGGAGCCTTCGCTCGCGCGAGAGCGGCCTCCTCCGCTTCCCGTTCTGCAAGCTCCTTTTTCTCGAGCTCGTCCGCCATATTTACGAGCATCTTGCCGACCTTCTCGGCCCGCGAGGAGATAGGATCTCGGTACGCTCCTGCTGGTTGCTGCCGGCGGAGGATCGAGGCGAATCGACGACGAGTGACGATGTTGACTGGGGAAAGTGCGATTCCTTGAGAGCGGGAAGGAGTAATGATGGAGGAGGAGGTCGAGGCTGAGAGATCCGGGGATTTGCCGCGAGGAGGGGAGGAGATAGGCGACCGCTGCGGCTGGGGTCGCGTCCCGTCGAGGAGGCAGAGGCTGGCGGGCCAAACGACTTCGATCGATTCGTCCGCGTTCTCGGAGAGTGGGGTGTTGGCCGTCGTAGGTGCGGGAGAGGGGAGAGCGACGCGGCAGACAATCCACCTTTCCTCCTCCGCGAGAGCGACACCAGTCCCGTCAAGCATTCCGCTCCAGTTCTCCCTCGTCGAGCGAAACGCGCCAGCAGGGTACGCTTTAACAAACGTCGCTGAGGTGTCGAACGGCGCGAGTCGGAGTGGCGAATCGATGGGTGGTGCGAGGACTAGGGGGTAAGGTCGGAGGGCGACGTCGGCGAGAGTGGACTGTACAAAGATCCCCTTCCGGTGGAGGGAGAGGTGGAAGGAGCCCTTGACGGCGCAGGGGACGATTCGACGGCCCGAGGTCCCGAATGGCGTAGAGGCGGGAGGGAGGACGACGACGGAATCCCCGAGACGAGTGGAGGGATTGGGTAAGGGGGAATCGGAGGAGGTAGGTCGCGAATCGGCGAGGAGGGAGAGGAGGATGGATTCGGTCGCGCCGGATAGAAAAGCGTGGTACGCGACTTCGTGCGATCGAGAGGGGCTGGAATCGGGGGAGGGGTCCGCGTGTAGTGCTGAGAAGAGGTCGAGAGCGGAGGGGAAGGACGACACAGGTAGCGAGGAGATGGGAGAGTACGGGGCTGGAGAGGTGGATGTGGTGGTGGGAGTTGCGGGGTAGAGGGCCGGGAAGAGGGTTCGGTGGGTGAAGTGGCCGCTGCTCGTTGCTGCGAAAAAGACAGAGAGTCAGCTTGAATCCACGCTCGTCTAGAAAGGTGTACTCACAGCTAAGATGGCTGAAGTCGAGGGACAAGAGAGCTTGTCGAGCTGAGTCGGCGTTTGCGTCCTCCGTCGTCACACTCGAGTCCTTCTCCTTGCTAAGGCAGAAGACCCATAGCGTCCTTCCCATCCTCGTATCCTCCCCGTCCTCCCTCTCCTTCCCTTTGCCCTTCCTGTCCTCCTCCTTTCCCGCAGAGACCTGCACGAACGAGAATAACTCTGAGAGCTGTCCCGTCCGCTGCGAGCTCCTTCCGACCTCGAGGACCTGTCTCCGCGCCTCCTCTATCGGATCAGACGACAGTGGCACGGAACCAAGTGCCTGCAGCTTCTCCTTGAGCGAAGGCGACCTGCTGGTCGAAGCGATGGGAGGGCGGCTCCCGTCGTCCTCGGCGAGGATCTCGTCGAACGCGCTTAAGCGAGGTCGTTTTGCTGATGGGACGTCCGTCGTGCGAGAGGAGGTGGTGGAGGAGGAGGAGGGAGAAGGGAATTTGGCGTGCGACGCGCGGAGGTGAGGGGGGAGGGAGGCGGAGGAGGACGATGCGAGGAGAGGAGGACCTGCCCACGACCGCCAATGAACTTCCCACCCCTCTCCAAGCTCAAGGAGCTCCGTATTAGGCCTCAGTTCCTCCTTCTCGAACGCCTTCCTCGTCCAAGTCGGTACCTCCTCAGCGGCAGGCACAGCCGACGCTGCGCCGCCTCCACCTCCTCCGACTTTCGGCGATCCGGACTGGTAGGGCGTGTAACTTCCTGGTGTACGAGGGGAGGCGGGTTGGGGAGTGTTGAAAAAGGGGGAGCGGGCGGGGAGGGCGAGACCGGAGGGGACGACGGTTGCTGGCGCCGGCGCTGGGCGGGGCGGAAGAGGATGTGGCGCCATTTGAGGCGACGAGCAATCAAACTACGCTCCTGGTGAAGCGGGTTTGCTTGCGGAGTCGAGGAGTAGGGGAGGTGGAAGGGGATCAGCGATTCATCAAGGTGCCAAGTGAGTTGGTGTTGGTGGCTCCTGGCGACTGTTTCTCGAAGTCCGCGCTTCGAGTATCGCTGAGAGAGAGAGAGAGCTTTAAGGTATCGCGGAGTGAGTTGCCACTGAGTGGGAGAGGGGAGCCGAAGGGGGAGCGGGCAGCACCGGACCAAGGGGCAAGGACCAGGCCCGGACTTGCGCTCTCTTGTTGAGTTGTTGCCCCACTCAATTTATTACCTGACTCGGTCTGATCTCGTTCCTGTTCCAAATACAACCTTTACAAGCCTCTGGAGCTCCTGGAGAGCTGTTCTGAAAGAAACGAGGAGGGGGAAAGTGTTCTTTGGTCCGCACTCTTAGGATCAGCTCGAGACGCGACCGTTCCCTCTTGCCTTCGTACTTGACCGCCACTCGACGAACGATGGAACTCGAGCACCTCGACTATACCTGCCAGATCACAGTCGACAACTCACCTCTCTCCGCGCCTCTCTCAGAGCTCCAAGTCCAGGGCACACTCTCGTCGGCCTCAGCTCGAGCTCCTTTTACGCGTGGCAGCACCTGGACGATCGAATGGTGGCACAGCGGAGCGAGTGGAACGAGTGCGAGGGATGAGCTACCTACTGCAAAGGTATACTGCAGGGGCGTCGAGGTCAGGACAGCTGTAAAGGACGAGGGAGGCGGTCGGTTCTCACTCTCGGGAGACTGTGGTACGTCGCGGTGGAGTCTCCTTCCCTTCGTGTGGAGCTAAACATCTTGGACAGGCGACGCGCACAACGTGGGCGTGCTCACTCTCCGTCTCCATCTTACCTCCAACTCTCCTCGCCAGTCGAGTGTGATCTTCTTCTTCACTCTCATCTCGACTCTCTCCGTCTCCGAATTCAAGCTCGCACCCAAGAAGCTCTACAAGATCAAAGTCGTTCCTCCAAATCTCAAGCCCAGCTCCGCCAACCCGAAGTTCATTCCGCCTGCTCCGCCACTCCAGAAGCGAAAGACTCCCAATCGTGCGTTCTCCCGTCCTTCCTCAGAGCACGACCTGACGAAGGGTTCCCTGCTAGCTCACACGCCCGCACCAAGCATTCTCGTGTCCCCGGATCTCTCCCCAATTTTCGAAGAAAGCGAATCTCCGCGTTCCCAGATCTCGACCCTCGCTGCCTTCCCACCGACGACGTTCCCTTCATTCGGTCCTTCATCCCTTCGATCCGCTTCTTCGCATGCTTCTACATCCAAGACCTACCGTTCGACATTACCTTGCGACCGCCGAGCGATTATTGACGATCCTTCGCAGACCCCTCTCCCGCGCGCGCGAAATCCCTGCCCTCGCCCGCTCTGGCGAAGTACCATCCCTACTCGCGCTCTTCCTCCGCCTCTCCGCAAGCCTCTGGATCTAAACCCTATCGTACGTCCCATTTCCTTCCCCCGATCCCGCCAACTCCCTTCCGCAGACACGGTCTCCGCCTCTCCCGCCCGCTCGCACCAGCCCTACCACCCCCGCACCTCGCTCGAATCTCCTTCCCAAGATCTTTACTACGACCCCACTCTCTTCCAAGAGCTCAACGCTCTGCAAGCCGATTCCGCCGCCCTCCATTCCTCCATCGACACTGAACGCGCGAAAGCCACTCATTTCGAACAAGCTCTTGGAGAGGTCTTTGAGCGCGTACCGCTTGGCGACGTCGTGCGGTACCTCGGGAAGAAATTAGAGACGGAGGGAATGTCGGCGAGGGATAGGGTTGGAGGTGCGTTGTTTTGTCTTTTGCGATTCGAAACGGGAACTGAGGGAGAGTAGTGGCGGTGGCGAGGGTTAGGGCGGTGGAGAAGCTGGAGATGGCGGTGGGGTTGGGAATTGGGCATATGGAGATTGGGCATCTGAGGAGGGGTTTTTAAGGTGAGTCTTTGCGGAGTCGCGCGGCGAAGAAGGGCTGATGTTGGTGCAGGTGGAGAATGAGGATGTGCAGATGGGGAAGTGATGGGACCTTGAAACCTGCTGGACGGGTACGCAATGTATCGATTTGCTTTGCGAACGTCCAAGATCCCAGGGAGGAGCACTCGTGCGAAGGGGCCAAGTCCGCGGCCTTCTCGACAGCTTTCTCGAGTCGTCGACATTGAATCGCCCAGAGTCTCGGTCGTGACTGATGCTTCCTGATTGACCCCAGCGCAGACTGTTCGGCGCAACGTTGAGGAGGAAGCTGTGGACACTGGGGACGAGCCGGCGGACATAGCGGAGCCCGGTGAGAGAGTGCGCCTATTCGTTCTTGCCTTCGACCCAAGTCAGCTCTCTCGTTCCCCACACTCCACAGGCCACATCAGAGCCACTCCTAACGCCACATCTACCGCCGCCTTCACCATGGACGCCCCCAGCAACCCGGCTCCCGCTGCTCTCTCCGAACAAGCGGGGCCCCCTCCCCACGTTCTTCGCCGGCGCCTGCTGCCGCTGCACCACCACCCCATCCACCGCGCCTCCTCTCGCTCCAAAGCTCGAGACGCCTTCCGACGAGGTCCTCACCCTCGAAGCCGCTATCGATTCGCTCGACGAGGAACTGCGTGAGCTGTCGCTCGACATTCATGGGAACCCTGAGGTTGGGTGGAAGGAGTTTAGGACGCATGATGGTGCGGTTGATCTCTGCTGTTGCTTTAAGGAGAGGGCTGATGTGTGGGCGAAGTCCTTTGCGATTTCATGGAGGCGAAGGGGTTTGTTGTTGTTAGGTGAGCAGCGCGTTCCTAGCTAGGCTTGAGCCAAGCCCCGTTAGCCTGGGGGACGGCGGCTAAACGCCTTATTCAGGCACGCCTTTGGGCTCCAGACGGCGTGGCAGGCGACGTTCGAGCACGGAACGGGAGGGAAGACGGTCGGCTTCAACAGCGAGATGGACTCGCTCCCTGGTATCGGACACGCTTGGTTCGTACCTCCCTCGCTAGGCGTACAGTACCAAGGCTAACGCATAAACCTGATCAGCGGGCACAACCTCATCGCGATCGCAGGAGTGGCAGCTTCTCTCGCCGTCGCCGCAGCGCTCAAGAAGGTACGTCGCTCGCCTTTCTCCTTCTCCACTCGATTAACCTCTTTAACAGCATGACATTGCCGGCAAGGTTATCCTCCTCGGAACTCCTGCGGAGGAGGTCGACGGCGGCAAGATTCCTATGCTCAAAGCTGGCGCCTACAAGTCGATGGACTGCTGCTTGATGCTCCACCCTGCTCCCGTCAACGCCATCGCGCCTGCACTGGCGGTCTCAGAGTACATCATTCAGTACACTGGGCACACGTTCGTCGTTTTGTCATCGTCTGCGGCAAGGAGCTGATGATTCCCTTCCAGCGCGCACGCCGCCTTGAGTCCCTGGGAAGCCATCAACGCCCAAGATGCTGCTGTGCTTGCGTACACGAGTATCAGTGTGCTGCGACAGCAGCTAAAGCCTACGCACCGCCTGCACGGGATCATCACCGGCAACGACGCGTGCGTCGTTTCGCTCTTCACAATTCGAGTCCTCGGAGCTGATCTCTCGCTCTCCTCAGCTGGGTTCAGAATGGTCCGTTTTGCTCTCTTCCCATGACCCTTTCCATACTGACTGCCGCGCGACAGTCATCCCTGGAACTTCGAAAATCGCGTTTGGTGCACGAGCTCCCACGATGGTCGAGCTCGACAAGCTGAAGACTCGCGTCGAGGCGTGCTTCCAGGCCGGAGCTTTGGCGACTGGCTGCACGTACACTACCAGCATGGGAATGTGCTACTTCGGTGAGTTGCTGCCTTCGTTCTGCGCCTTCGCTCGGATCTCACGCCTGCTGTGCTAGATCTCCGCAACAACGACGGCCTCGGAGGAGCGTACCAGGAGTACATGACTTCTCGCTTCGGCGTTGAGTTCCCTCACGTCGACAGCATCGGCGGCTCCACCGACTTTGTAAGCTTCGCAACTCGCTCCTCGGTCCCCTCGCTAACATCTTTCTCCTCAGGGCAACGGCAAGTTCCTCCTTCCCTGACTTCCCACAGCGCCTAACCTTTGCCGCTCTAGTTTCCTACGAACTCCCCGCCCTCCACCCCGCTTTCGCCATCCCCTGCGGTCCCGGCGAAGCGAACCACACCGTCGGCTTCACGCGGGCCTCCGCGACGCCTGAGGCGCACACGCAGACGCTCAACGCCTCCAAAGGGATCTCAGTGACGGCGTGGCGAATTCTTGTTGACGAGGAGTTTGCGAAGAGCGTCAAGGACGAGTTTGAGAGGACGAGGGTGGTGATGAGCTGAAATTGAGGACGTGACGCGACGCGTATGGGAAGGGCTTTGTCTTCTTGAGATATGGAGCTGCTGGAGGAGAGCAGGATGGTGTAGCTTGATAGGCTGCTCTTTAACCTGCAACCGTTTGAGAAAGTGGAAGCTGGAGCGATGGGGTGAGACCTCTTCCAGCGTTGCGGAGCACCCCTCTCTACTTCATCACTGCAACCACTGCAACCACGACTCTCTCTCCTCGCCAATCTATTTTCAATCGGCTCGAACTTCCAACACGATCTAACCACTCCCATCGACCTCCAGCACTCGACGCGCGGGGAACCACGCCCGCTCGAGGTACAGAGAGGCCCGGCAACCTCTCCCCTCTCCTCAGCGCAGCATGGCCGACGCCCCTCCCCTGCCGCACGCCAACAAGCCTCTACCCCCACCTCCCACTATCCCCTTCCCGTCCCTCGCCTCTCTCGCAGCGCTCCAACTCTCTCGGTCGGACCTCACCCTCGTTGACCTAGATGAGCGGAGCTGGGAGCACGTCGAGCGGCTGCTGAGGCAGTGCCTTGGGAACATGAAGGTGTCAGAGACAAACTGGATGGTGAGCCAGCGTTGCTTGTGGTGGGTCGGAGCTCTAGGAGCTGGGTAGGGGTAGACGTCACGATGTGCGGGGCGGGTGTGCGCGACGAGGAGGTTTCCTGCGGCTAGATAGAGGTGTCAGTAGCTCGTAGATCTTCGCTGCTTGCTCGGCGCAGGGGGAATTGGCCGCTGAGGACGTCGAGGAGCAGGATACTCGCTTTTAGGGGGTCACCTTGTTTGGACTCGAGCTGACAAGGTTCTCTCCGCTCCACAGGACCCATTCCTCAAGTCGTTACACGCTCTATCAAGCTCCTTGACTCCCGAGCTCTTCGCCTCGGTCGCGGAATCCAGCATCGCCGAATGGAAGTCGTCCGAGTTGACGGCGCGCGTCGCAGCGGCTGCAAAGGGGAAGAAGGACAAGGAGAAGAAGGGGAAGGAGAAGGAGGTTGTCACACCGGAGAAGGAGGCCAAGGAGCGAGAGAAGGAGCGGGAGAAGGAGCGGGAGAAGCGGCGAACGGGATGGCGAGCGGCGAGGCAGCTGTTGGTGCTAGGGGAGGGAGAGGCGTCGCATCCTACAGCGTCTACCTCGACTCTTTCTTTGGTATCGGGGAAGGGAGCGGCAAAGGACGACTCAGCGGCGGACGCCAGCGAGAGCGAGGCGACCGCTGCGACGGCCGAGCATCACCAACTCAAGCTTACGCATTTCCAGCTCAACCTGAAGGCAATCGAGACGACCGTCGGCGCCGTCAAGAGCGGAACGACGAAGCTGAGACTGGAATTCGTCGAGGACGAGTGGGAAGGGCGACCGCTGTTCGGCCGCGACTCTGAGAACGGTGAGCCCGATCCTCTTCCTCGCCCTGCCTGTGCTGATTGCGGTATTATTCAGATTTCGACGAAGACGATCTCAAGCTCATCTCCCTCGTCGGAGGAACCTTTCATCTCACCGCCACTCCTAAAGACCTATCAAAGCTCGAACGCATTCTCGAGCTCCTCGCCTTCGCCATCTGTTCGCTAAAGCTCGAGGCCCATCTCCTCCACGACACCTCATGCCCTCGGACTTCCCTCGAAGATACCGTCTCGGAAGCGGGGACCGGCACTACCGCTCCCGTTCCATCGTCGACGCCTAAACCCGCGAAGGATCAGCTCAGCGGACTCGCCGATCTTCCCAGCGAGGAGTGGAAGCTCAAGAACTTCAAAAGCGGGCACAAGTCGAAGTGGTCCCACTCGAAGCTCTGGGGATCCCTCGTCGGGAACGGTGCGGACTCGTCGTCGGCTAGTCACACCTCCTCCGCCTCGGCCTCCACCGCCGCCTCGATTCGCTCCATCTCTCCTCCCGCCACTCCTGCTCCTCGCCGAGTCAAAGATCGCTTCAAGGGCCTCGGGGAGAACTTTCGCCTGCGAAGTGCTCGGTCGAGGCAGCCAGACGATCAGTCGGACACGAGCTCCGCACGAGGCCCTTCCATGGATTACGACGACTTCGAGAGCAGTTGGGACTTTATCGGCGGGCTGGGACTCGGGTTTGGGACGCCGAAAGCCGTCGCGGTCGAGGAGGCGCCTGCGAAGAAGGAGGAGAGGGTCGCGCGACCGCCAGACCGCCAGGAGCCGACGGATCGGTTTCAGAAGGTCATCAAGAAGATGGAGCGATGCATCCTTTCGACATCTCCAGGCGTCGTTTACCCACCTCCCCATCTTCTTGTCCGCCTTCGACAGCAAGAAATCGCTCAATCCCGCGCCGCCCCTCCGCCAGCTCTCGACCTTCCGCCTCTTCCCTCGAAACTTACGCCGTTCCTTTCCGCCTTCTCTTTCCGCCTTCTCTTTCCTATTCACCGACTCCGATCATACCCCGCTATCGACGCTCAGACGCTCGCTATCGGGTTCGCGTCAGGGAACCGAAACCTCCCAGAGCTCGGCGCAACGGGCAGCATGTCCTCGACGTCTTCTCGGGCGACGAGGATTGCGCTCGATGCGCGAGCTGGTCTTGCGAGTCTTCTCACGAACAACAACTCGCTCGGAGGCACGATTCGCCATCAAGGGTGCGTATCCCTTTTCGCAGGCCAGTTCAACCTTCGCTGACGCTCTTTCCTCTCGCAGGATGCAGTTTTTGGTTGAGACGATCTGCCTGACGGCCGGCCCCGACGCTTTGCCCTGCAAGCCGCCGACATGGATCTCGTTCGACTACTTCAACTCCCACGAACCTCCTCCCACTACCGGAACGACGGCGGGCAAGGACCTCAAGCTCGGCCAACTCGTCGAGCTCCTCGTCGCCGGGAAAGACGTCGTCTGCGGATCCGTCGCTTGCAAGAAGCTTGGACACGACCACGCCGTCTATTGGATGCACAGCAACGAGCGCATTTCGATCTCGCTCGCTACGATCCCTCTCCCCGCCGACGAGCCGACCGCGGAGCTGGACCTCGACGCGACCACGCCGCCGTTCGAGTCGACGCACCCCAAGATCTGCCTCTGGACGACCTGCAAGACGTGTCACGCTACGACGCCACCGACGCTCATGTCGGCTGCGACGTACGCCTTCTCGTTCGCCAAATTCGCCGAGCTCCTTTTCTACGACCCCAACTTCGTCCCCCTCCCCGACCTCTGCGAGCACGCAATGAACAATCGCGAGGCCCTGGTGCGGTCGTTCTCCATCGGTCGAGCGGTAGTTAGCATTGAGGTGGACCACATCGAGTGCGTTTTTTCTCCCCCGATTTCTTGCAATTGGCGGCGCGCTGACCAGTGCTGGCACAGACTATTCGAGCTTCGCTTACCGACTTCTGTCGATCCCGATGTCGCGGACGACCACTCATCTGCCGCGCACGTCGATCGGGATGCGGATACTTCAGCAGTCGAGGTGCTGCGAAGCGAGATCCGTGCGTTGACGCCACCTTGCCCCAGAAGCGAAGCTGACGTCCGTAACAGGGTCGTTCTACGATAGCGTCAAGGCGCGTTTCGACCGGGTCCAGGATTCGCTCGAGCAATCCCTTCCCTCGACGACCATCAAGGGCAAGCCGTCGCTGCTCGGCCTCGGTAGCGAGGACCACAAGATCGAGCACGAACGGTCAGAGTCGGAGAAGACGATCCTCGAGCTGGATTGCGTCGCGTCGAAACCGAGTGCGGAAGAGCCCGACACCGTTCGAGGAGGAACGCACGATCCTTTGTACCTCCTCAACAAGCTCCGCGAGGGATTCGAGCACGATCAATTCGCTCTGCTCGCTCTCACCGAAGATCTGAGCTCTGCGGAAGTGCGTCGTTTCAATCTTTCTGCGAGCGCAGAGCTGACGCCTTTGTGTAGCTCAACAACGGTCGCTGGCAGTTCCTCAACAAGGCGAAGTCGACGAAGGCCCGTATCGCCGGGTGGGAGAGCAAGCATCTCGCCGAAGAGGCAGAGAAGCTGCCTCCTCCAGACTACACCGAGCCCGAGTACTTTGGCGAGGGAGTGCACGTTTTCCCAGTGGACTCCTCGGTCATCTTCAGGTGTGTCGGTTTCGGTGTTCTCGTTCGCAAAAGTTGACGCTGCGCGTGATGTTGTGCAGGGAGAAGGAACTCTCATCGGCCATCGCTCTTGCTCTCAGCGCTCCCAGTTTCCAGGAGGAGGTCGCCACGCCGTCGACGGCGCCTTCACGCCGCGTCACTCCTCATGGGCTTTGGGGTTCAGCAACTCCCGAAACCTCTCGCCGATCGTCGCGCCAACCAATTCCCGCGGGTCTCTTCGAAACGACCAGCGCCAGCGTCAATCGGTCCAGCACGCCTCCTCGAAGTCCTCGACCTCCCTTCTTCTCCATGGCGACGACGACGGCTCCGGATCCCGACGATCCTTCCGCCGAATTTGGACCCGTCGAGGAGGTCGGATACCTCGCGAAGCCGAAGAAGGGCGCACGCCCGGGCTCCTCCATCCTCAGCGCGAGCATGCGACTCGGAGGCCTCTCTCGTCAGAAGTCGTCAGAGAGCTTAGGCTTTTTTCGCAGCAGCCCGCTTCCGACGCCGACAGGCGACGGGCCTCAACTCGGCGAGGATGCGAAGCGGAGTACAGGACCGATCGCGGACAGTGTTCTCGAGGTGCGTCTCTCGCTCACTCCTGCGCGCGGCAGAGATTGCACTCACACCGTCTCTCGCAGGATCTCGTCGCGACTTCCGAAACTCTCATAAGTCCCATCCCTCACCCCGCCCGCGCTATTCCTGCCGTCATCTCTGGCGTGACGAAGAGACACGCTCTTTCGGCGGCCACGACCACCACCACCGGAGTCACGCTCTCGATCGCCGAAGCTACTCCATCGCACGGACGAGGAGGAATGCGGGGTTCGATCAGCTCCCTCTCGTCCTTCGAGACTTCACCGGCTCCTTCGGCGGCGAGCTCGGTCGCTGGGAACGGCGACGAAGGCGAGGACGACGTTCTCCATCCGCTTGATCCTCCGGAACGCCCTGCATCGAGGTTCCTCGGGTCTCTCAGCGCTCTCCGGAACCTCCCAGGATCGCTTCGCAACCACGGCGCGTTCTCGCCCCGGCTTCCGAGCTTCGAGTCCCCCGCAGGCCACGTCAAGTTCAGTGGGTCCTTTCACTCTCTTGCGGCGTTACGATTGAGCTGACGAGATCTATAGAATTCCGGCAGGGCGACAAGTCGTTCCGAGTCACGGCCTGGTACGCTCAGCGATTCCAAACCTTGCGAAGTCGGTCAGGACTCAGCGAGGATCTGTAAGTCATGCGAGCTTGCGCTTCTCGAGCTCGTCTGACTCGCTCGCGCAGGTTCATCGAATCGCTCTCTCGCTGCTCGGATATTCACCCCGAAGGCGGCAAGTCGAAAGCGGCTTTCTGGATGAGTGGCGACAAGGTGCGCTCCTCATCCTGTCCGCCTCCGCAGTAGCTAACGCGTTCGCACGCCAGCGATTCATGCTGAAAGAGCTCGTGCGTGCCAGTGCTTTTCCAACACCAGTATCGACGCTGATCCTCGATCTCGCAGGTCACCGCCTGGGGAGTGTCGGAACGAGATGCGTTCTTGACCTTCGCTCCTTCGCTGCTCGACTACCTCGAGCAAACCCATCGCCCTTCTCTTCTCGCGAAAATCCTCGGTTTCTACACTGTCAAGACGAAGAACCTGAAGACGGGCGAAGTGCAGAAGCTCGACCTGGTCGTCATCGAGCACCTGTTCCACTCGCAGAGTGGGCTCATTCTCGCTGCCCCCGACTAATGCAGCTAATCGAACTCGCTTCCACAGACATTACGCGCCAATTCGACCTCAAGGGAATCGCCAGCCGCGTCGCGAAGCAGAAGGCTGCCGGTGCGGATGCGAAGCAGGAGACCGGTTGGGACGGAGATTGGCTTTCGGGCTCGCTTCGAGCTCGCCTCCTCATCTACTCCGTGCGTTACACTCTTTCAAAATCCTATAAGCTTCGCTATATTCCAACGACTTGACAGCACTCCAAGAACCTCCTTCGCGACGCTTTGCTCAACGACACGACGTTCCTCTCGCAAGCCGGCAATATCGACTACTCCCTCCTCGTCGGCGTCGATGGTACGTATCCTCGCCGCTCGCTCGTCACGCACACTGATAGGCCTTCGTCAATCCAGACACCCGCAAGGTACTCGTCGTAGGCCTCATCGACACGCTGGGAGGTCCGTCGGCTCGCGCTCGCGTCGTTGGTTCGCAGCTGACCCCAAACCTCGCAGTCTTCAACTCGTTCAAGATGCTCGAGAACGCCAGCAAGACGGTCCTCAAGAAGGTGACCGGCGCAGACGCCGACGCCGTGACGATCCAACCTCCGAGCGACTGTACGTCCTTTTTCGCCTTCGCAACGACGGGAGAAGTTAACGTTGTTCTCCCCTCGCAGACGCAGCGAGGTTTCGACAAGGTTAGCTTTCTCGCAACCTCGATCTGACCTCGCGCTGACCACCTCTCCTCGACGCAGCTTTGGAGCTCTACTTCGTCGCCGTACCAGAGAAGTTCTCGCGCCCTCCCAACGTCGACGAGAGCGTCGAGCACGACCCCCGACTCTCGTCCGTTCTTTAGTTACCCTCCGCACTGTAGTTCGCAACCCCTTCCTCTCCTCCTTGATTCCATTTGTCCTGTCACCTCGCTCACTGCAACCACACGATCGCAACGCTCCGTTCTCCAAATCGCTTCATCATGTTCCACGCAAAGCTTCTAGAACGAAACCGGCACCTCCGCCTCCGCCCCGCTAACCTTCCACACCACGACCCTCGCTCCCTCTCCCCCAGCCACCAACCTCTCCCCATCCCAATCGACCGCCAAAACCTTCTCCCCGCCCACCTCCGTCTCCCCTTCCTTGGGCGGCAACGGCATCACGAACAGTGCCTGTTTCGGGCTCCTGGCGTCCCAAATCCTCACCGTCGAATCGTAAGATCCACTAGCGAGGAGGAGAGAACTGGTAGGGTGCGCCGCGACGGATGAGACGGGTCCGGTGTGGCCGGCTAGGACGAGAGAGATGTTTTGCTGAGAGGCGTCCGCGCGGAGGTCCCAGAAGCAGACGGTGCGGTCCGTCGAGCCTGTGGCGTTCTGGTTCTGGGACGCCATTTGCGTTAGGTCGAGGATGACTTTGTCGCTTGCCTGGAGTGGGAAGGTGTGAGTGAGAAAAGAGGGGAGAGGGGGGAGGGACGAACCTTCATGGCGGTTTCGGAAGCGACGGAGAGGTCCCAGCTACGGACGGTGTGGTCCCAGCCAGCGGTGTAGGCCTTCGTCACGTCCGTGCGATCAAAGATGGCGCGAGAGACCTTGCCAATGTGTCCCGTGAGGACCGACACAGGCGACTGCGACGATGAAATCATCAGCATCGCTCGCTGCCGACGCTGGAAAGAGAATCTACCTTGCCGATGACGACTCCAGGAACGTGCTTCCTCCTCTTCTTCTTCCGCTCACCATCTTCGACCTCGGGCTCTCCCTCATTCACTCCAGGCGTCAAGTCCCAAACTCCGACGAGGCCATCCCACCCAGCGGTGAGGACGTGAGGCGAGGAGGTAGGGGTGGAAGAGGAGGAAGGGAGGGGGCGAGAGCGGACGGAGGCGATGGGGGCGGTATGGAGGTTGAGAGTGTAGAGGGTGGTAGGGACGGGGAGAGGGTCGTCGGGAGAAGCGGTGATGGCGGGAGTCTGAAGAACGACGCGTTAGCGAGACGCGACGAGAGGGAAAGCAAAATCTTACCTCGTACTCCCACACACGTCCAACGCGGTCCATTCCTCCGCTGGCGACCCAGTGCTTGTCTCAGGAGACGATGGGATGGGGAACATAGCAGCACGAGAGGGCCGAGAGGTCGTGGCCGCCGAAGGTGAGGTTTGAAGGTGGGGGGAACGCGCTCGAGTGGAGCGAGAGGGTTCCAGCGTAGGACGCAGTGAGGATCGCTCTAAAGAAAAGAAAATGGGAGAGAGGAGAGGAGATAACGAAGATTGCATGAGCGGCTATTCCTTCTACGGGCCCCAGAATCAGCGAGGACGCACCCTCTCACTCCAACCGATACGTCGCTGACCCAATCCTCGCTTGGGAGAGTGCTCTCGAGTTGAGGGGGAAGAGTCGAAGGGAGGTACTCGATCTCGAGCGTGACTTCCTCGCTCGTTCCCGACGACGCGCAGTACTCGCCGAGGGACGACCGCAGTAGGGACGAGTTGATGAGGAAGTCGAAGGGGATGGGAGAGGCTGCGTTGCGAGTGAAGGTAGTCAGTAAACGTGCTCGAAGCGGTACAACGAAGGAGTGTTTGTGTGCTGATGAGATCAGAAAGTGAAGAGGATTGTAACCATCGCTCGAGATACCTCGAAAGCTCAGTACGAAGAATACCTTTTCTCATGTCGTTTGTAACATCGTGTCCCAGCACACACACCCCAGCTCATCCCTCCGAGCGAAGAAGTTTTTCAACTAAAAGGCCTTCGAAGAAAAGGAAGGGGAGAAGGGGAGGAAAAGACGAGTCTGGAAGAGGGCCAACTCACAATTCTCGAGGACCTTGTTGATGAGTTCGGAGAGGTGGAAACGACGGAAGCGAGCTGGGACCTGGAAGCGCGTGCTGGGGACCGAGTAGGCGAGGTCCTTGGTGGAGAGACGGATGGTGATCTGGCGTTCCGACTCGGGTGCTGGCGCTGTCGAAGTGCTGGCCACCGGTTGGTACTCTTCCGCGAACGACATGGCGTGCGTGTTAAGGTGAAGGCGAGGCAGAAGTGTTGAGGAGGAGTGGCAGGAAGGCAAGCCAGGAGAGCGAACGAAAAAGTCGAAGTCTTCGAGATTGCCCGAGGGGCCGCCCCACTCTAGCCCAGGGGGGGGTGCCTCCCCTCCCCTCCCAGATCGGAGTCCGGTAGTTACTGCTCTTCCGCTCTCGATACGCTGCGAGTGTAGCAAAAACCAGATAAATAGAGCAATCAACAACAAGATTAACTACACGAAAAGAACCTCTTAAAGTAACTTTGACACCCTCGCTTCTCCTCCCCGTTCGTCCTCCTCATCATCCCCTCAGCTCCACCACTCAACGGCCTCAACTCCCTCCCCCATTAAAGCCATACGAAAGCCTGCAGCTATAAAGCTCCGACTCTGGATCGTCCGACCCCCACTCCGCGTCCTGGGATCCACACTCCCCCACTTCGCCAGCGGGAACGTCGGGGTAGAAAGCGAACGCCGAGATGTCGAGTTCGGTGTACGAGTCGTCGGACGAGCTGAGGCTCCAAATTGAGGAAGTGGGGGTGAGGAAAGGGAGGGAGGGGGAGGGAGGAGGGGAGATGAACGCTGAAGTCGGAAGAGGGAGGACGGGGAGTTCGGGCGATTGGAGCGAGCAGGACGAAGATGGAGGAGGAGAGAAGGAAGAGGTGAAATTAGCAGGCGGGATCTCGTAGTCCCAGCGCGTCGCCATCCTGTCCCCAACGCGTTCTCCCCTCCCACCTCGCTGCCGAGCCCGCAGTCCCTCCCTTCCCACTTTCCTATCCCCCTTCCTCGCCCGCACAAACTCCCCCTCTCGCTTGACACGGTCCTCGTTTCGACCAATGAAAATCCCGCGCTCGGGATCGAGGTAGAGGTGGAAGTGGCTGCGAACCCAGGCGCGGTATGCGAAGGAACCGCGCGCCTCCGAGGGGCTGAAGAGGACTTGACTGATGTCGTGGTAGTCCTGACGCGTAGCTGTGATCTACGCGTTAGAAAGTGAGGAGTTTCATGCTGAGGGAGAGAGGACGTACGGGACGCAATACCGTACGAGGCGAAGAAGGACTGCAGTTCTTCGTCTTCTGCTGGTTCATAGGCAGTGCCGTGCTGGGGGAAGAGCTTTTTGTAGAGGGGAGATCGGGAGATGGGACGGGGAGAGTACGGCCGTTGTGAAATGGATCTGTGTGGGGGTCGTCAGTTCCGAGAACAAAGGGGCGGGAGTGCGAGGGGCGCGTCTCTACGCGGTGAGGACGTACGCCGTGGCTGAACTCAGCTGGTGAGATCGCGTAAAGGACTGGCGGCGAAGGGTTTGAAGAGGTGAGCGTGAGCGGGAGAGTCGACGACTCGGGATGAAGAGCGCGCGAGCGCGTTGACTGTCGCTGCTGAAGCGGGCTTGAAGTCTTCTTTGAGTAGACCATGGCTCTGCTGTCGAAGTACTGGTAGGCGTTGAAGGAAGAACGGGCGAAGAAAAAGTGGACGAAGAGCTCCAAGTCGGTGAACCCAGGACGACCCCTTCGACAGAGTTCAACGTTCGTGAAAGCCAAGATCAGCAGACCTCCTGTCGTCCGTCCCTTCGAGGGTCGAATCTGGGGAGGGCAGGGAGAGCCCAACGGCAGCGAGTGAGGGGATTGAAGCAGAACCTGTGAGCTTGCGAAGGATCGCAAACAGAGGAGCGAGGTTCGTCGTCCGAGCGTGGCTGGTCGGAGCGCGCTCGTCCTCGAAGAGTTGGAGTGGGTACCGAAGGTCGTCCTTGAATTGCGGCTACAGCCACGACACTGGCGTTGCGCCTGGTGAGACGAACGCCGGAACTGGCGGGGGAGGAGTCCGCTCGAAATTTCGAAGCGCACCCCGTTCGGACTCCGGAGAGCAGGTCTTGCGGAGAGCGACGGAGGCGCTTCGTCGAACGAGATACAGCCGCTGCAACAACTCGAATCAGCTCCTCCTCCGTTTCCTGCTCTCTGCGCAGTCGGCTCTCACCCAACAAGCTTCCCTCCCTCCGAGCTGCGACCCATCTCGCTCCCGACGCTGGAGAGCCCAGCCTACCCCTCATCACGAGCTATCCCGCTGTCCTAGACTGCGTCAATACAGCTATACGAAACGCAGGCGCGACAGGAGCTGCGGGGACGTGGGCGGGATCCAGTCGAGCCTTGCGAAGGGTCGAAGCGCGCGAGCGAGAGACACTTGCTGGAGAGGGATGGTCGGTCGTGTCCGACAGACAAACTGGGGGCTGTTCAACGGAACGCAGGAGGAGGAAGAGAGCAGCACGGCACCAAAAACGAGTGTCAAAGTGTTCCGGAACAGGAAGGTGCGGCGAGCCTGCCAGCCACCCGCCCTCTTTGCGTCTTCCGCTCTCGCAAACTCGCAAAGGCATCTGTAGAAGTACTCGGCATTACACACAAGCATCGCCCGATCCCACAACCCCCCTACACGAGCGCCGGCTCGCTCGCCTTCGCGACCGGCTCCTTCTTCTTCCTCGGCGCCCTCTTCGCCTTAGGTTTAGGTTTCGTGGGCTCCCCGTCGTCGACCTTCTTCGCTCGCTTCCTCGGAGGCTTCTTGACGGGCGTATCGGCGCCATCGATAGGTTGGCCATCGTCGTCGTCGGCCGTTCCACCGTTCGCAGGGTTCGTGAAGAAGGAGAACGCGTCTGTACCACCACCCATCAGCGACCGCATGAAACGACGACAGCGAGAACGAACGCACCCTCTTCATCATCAGCCCAAGACGAAACTCCAGCAGCCTTCTTCTTCGCCGCCTCGGCCGCCGCCGCAATCGCCGCCGCCTCCTTGGACTTCTTGTTCTCCTCGCGCGTCTTGGCTCCCCTCCGACCATCCTCGATCGCCTTCTCCTCAGCCCTCTTGCGCTTAAGCTCGGCTTGTCGGAGACCTTCCTCGAGCTCGTCCTCGCCGAGTAGGAGCGAAACGACCTCGTTCGTCTTGGCCGAGCCGCCTTCGTTCGGCGTGGCGGAGGAGGAACCGACGACGGCGTCTTGGACGAGCTTCTTGTTCCTGGTTGAGAAGAGAGTGAGCGAGCGGACTGGAGAGAATGTCGAGGGAGGCGTACCTGGCGAGCTGAACGATTCGCTCGTCGACCGTGTCCTTCGTGATGAGGCGGTAGACGGTGACCTGCTTCGTCTGTCCGAGACGATGGGCGCGATCCATGGCCTGGAGATCGTTCTGAGAGTTGGAGAGAGTGAGCTTCGGCTGCAGGAACGGAGCGAAAGGTCTGAACGCACCGAAGGGTTCCAGTCCGAGTCGTAGAAGATGACGGTGTCGGCAGCAGTCAAGCTGCGAGAGAAAGTTAGCGAGCTTCGCTCGGCTCGAGAAACGGAGCGTACTTGATTCCAAGACCACCAGCGCGAGTCGAAAGCAGGAAGATGAACAGCTCCGGCCTGGCGGAAAGAGTTCGTCAGCATCCAGCGACGACGCTCGCGAGAAGAAAAGGAACGCACTTGGTCTGCCAGTCCATCACCATGTCCCTCCTCTCCGAAATCGTCGATCCTCCATCGAGCCTGAGGTACTTGTACTGCTTGAACGCGAGGTACTCCTCCATGAGGTCGATCATCCGCGTCATCTGGAAGTACAGCAGCACGCGATGTCCTCCCGCCTTGAGCTCGTTGAGGAGCGCATCGAGCTTCGCCAGCTTGCCCGAGTCGAGGATGAGCTTCCGCAGCTGGGGGACCTGCATCGGCGGGAAGGGAAGTTGCGCCCTCGACGACGCGGCGAGGACTCCCTGAGCGGGGAAGCCGGGAAGGGCGGCTTCGAACCGGTCAATGTCGGCCTGCGAATCCTGCGTGGGGAGGCCGAAGAGGGCGGCGGAGAAGAGGGGGTCGAATCGCTCGTTCTCCTGATCGTAGATGAAGGAGCGGTCGTTGCAGACGGCGTTGATGGCGGGCGCGACGACTTTGTCCATGTAGAACCGAGCGTCGGGCTTGGCGAGGCGGGAGGTTGCGCGGTAGTTCTGCTCGACCTCGCCGAGGGGGATTAGGCCGCGAGCTCGCCAGGACTGGTCGAAGGGGAGGCTGGAGGACTTGGAGGGAATGTCGAGAGAGAGGGGAGTCGAAGAGAGAGTTGAGGAGGGGTCGCGAATCCTGCGAGGTGCTGCGTTAGGAACGTGCCAGAGTCGGAGCTGAACGATTCGAAAAAAACGTACGCGTCGTACTCGTGGCGAGCACGAGAGGAGTTGATGCGGTCGAGGGCGAGACCAACGCGGATGATGCCGTGCGACTTGACCGACTTGCTCACTTCGGCAGGGCTGAGGTTGAGGCCTCGAGCGAAGGCAAAGGTGGGCTCTGCAAACGAAGTCGTCAGTCTCCGTTTCGACGCCGCGCGAGAAGACACTCACCATCAGCACTGAGCGATCGCTGGATGTGCTCAGGCGTCCAGATGTTCATGAGCTTGTTGAGGTTGAGCGTGTCGGAGCCGGCGTTCGAGTTGGGTCCCGGGACTGCGAGCATCAAGCCGCCGCGGTAGAGGGCCTTCGGAACGCGGTACTCGATGACGCTCTTGGTCGCGTAGGGAACCTCGAGGACGTCGCTATCGCGGATGAGGTTGGCGGTGCGGTTGAACGAGGCGAAGGCGAGGGGAGCCGTGACGTCCGCGCGTTCGAAGAGCTCTGGGTGGTTGCAGACCTTGCGGAACTGCATGATGAGGTTCATGAGGCGCTTGACGCTGTCGTCGTCGTTGAGTCGTTGAGCGCGCGAGACGAGGTCGGTGATGGAGATGTTCTCGCGAAGGGTGCGGTACATGACCTTCTGGCGCGGGGTGAGGTCGCAGTAGACGTCGATCTCGATCTGCAACGAGGTCAGCAAGTGCGACAGAGGCGGCGAACACGAGAACGCACCTTGTCGCCGAGCTCGTTCTGAACGTTCTTCTTGATACGTCGGAGCATGAACGGCTTGAGAATCATGTGGAGTCGCCTCAGCTGGTGCTCGTTCATCGCGCCGTTCTTCTCGGCGTTCCCTTCGATGTCCCTCGAGAACCACTCGCTGAACTCGTCGTGCGAATCGAAGAGCGACGGCATGATGAAGTGGAGGAGGGCCCAAAGCTCGTGCATCGAGTTCTGGATCGGCGTTCCGGTGAGAAGGAGTCGGTTGCGGCAGCGGAAGCCAAGGAGAGTCTTCCAGCGAGCACTCGTCGAGCTCTTGATCGCCTGCGCCTCGTCGAGGACCATGTACTGCCACTTGACGCCTTGGAAGTACTTCTCGTCTTGTACAACCTGCGAACGTACATCAGCAATCGGTTGCGAGAGGTCGTAAGGGAATCGACGCACCAGCTGGTAGCTCGTGACGAGGATGTGGAAGGGCGCGTCTTTATCGTAGCGAAGCGACTTGCGGTTCCAGAACTTGCGGAGGACGGCGCGATCCTTCGTGTTGCCCCAGTACGGCAGCGCCTTGAGGCCGGGAACGAAGCGCGAGATCTCCTGCTGCCAGTTGTGGAGGGTCGAGGCGGGGGCGATGACGAGGAAGGGTCCCCAGATGTTGTGAACTTCGGCGAGGTAGGCCATGAGCGAGATCGACTGGACCGTCTTTCCGAGACCCTGTCGTCGAGTGGGTGAGCGGGGGACGCAACGCGACGCTTGAAAGAACGTACCATCTCGTCGGCGAGGATACCGTTGATGCCTTGCTCGTACAGGTTGGCGAGCCAGTTGAGTCCCTTGAGCTGGTACTCCTTGAGCGTGCACGTGAGGAGCTTGGGCTGGGTGACTTGGACGTCGCCGTTCATCGAAGTCGGGTTCTGGAAGTTCATGTCCTCCGAGTCGACTGGGGAGACACGTGTGAGCACGTCAAAAGTGGAAGGACCGACGAAAGACTCACAGTTCAGACCTTGCGCGGCCTTGGCTGAAGCAGCAACTCCACCTTCGCCAGCAGCAGCATCGAACGCGGCAGCGGCGTTCTTGGCAGCGTCGACGGCAGCCTGAGCGTTCCGACGAGCGTGCTGAGCCACGTTGTCTTCGTCGTCTAGGCGAAAGCGCGGCGTCAGAACAATCAAGCTCGAGGCGATGGAGGAAAGGACTCACCGATGTCAAAGTCGAGCTCCTTGAGCTCGGCACCAGCAGGAGCATCGCCGGCAGCGATGGCGGCGAGGAGAGACGCGCTTTTCTGGGGAACGGGAGCGGGGGCGGCCCCAGCAGTGTCGGCCGAATCTTCCGCTTCGCTCGCTGCAGCAGGAATGCGTCAGTGGGGCTCGCTGACGACGAGAACGGCGAAAACCGACTCTTGATCTTGTTGCCAACAAAGTGAGAGTAGAGCTCGGTCTGGGTGATGAGGAAGTTAAGCTTGCGAGCAGCGCGCTTCGCCTCGCGCACTTCCTCCTCCTTCTTCGCCTTGTCGAGCGCCTCCTTCTCGGCCTTCTTGCGCGACTCGCGTTCCTTCTTCTCGTTGCCCTTCATGAAGACCAGCATCTGCAGAGCGCGGTCAGCACGGGCGCAACGCAAGACGGGAACGGACTTACCTCGCGCATGACCTTCTTCGCGCGAGTCTGAACGTCCTTGACTCCCTTGGTCCTCTGCGCCGCACGACGAGCTTCGCGAGCAACGATTGTCGAAAGCCGCTTGGAGAAGAAGAGTCGACTCGAGGTACTTTGTTGAGCGACGCGGATAGCCTGCAGGATCGACGCGATCAGTACGAGCTGCAACCGCGACGAAGTGAAACTGGCGTACTTTCGGAATGTCCCTCTTCGCAATCTGCGTCCACACCCTCCTCTCGTGCTCCTCGATCACCCTCCACCGCTTCGTCGCAAGGACCTTGGGGTTCCGACTCCCCTTGCCCGTCATCGGCAAATCCTCGTCGCCCTCGTCGCCCTCCTCCCCTGCATAATCGTCCATCTCTCCCTGCTCAGGCGGGTAGCCATAGTGCGGTCCAGGGTAACCGTGCGGAGGACCGTAGGCGTGATCGCCTGGCCCTCCGTAGCCGGGGGGAGGAGGGTAGGGCGTGAAGGGGATGTGCTGGCCGTGCGAGTCGTAGTATTGGCCGTCGGGACCGACGTAGGCGTCAGGAGGGAGGGCGACGGGAGGAGGGTAGGGGTAGGGGTAGGGAGCGTAGGGAGGGCCGGGAGGGTAGTAGCCGTGGGGAGGTGCGCCGTAGCCATAGTCGTAGCCACCCGATTGGCGAGGACGAGCCTTGCTCTTCGACGAGCGAGAGCGCGACGGGCCGGGTTCCTGGTACTCGCCTTCGAGCTCGTCCAGCTCGTCGAAGTCGGTCTCGGTGTAGCGGCCAAAGCCACCGCCGAGTCCGCTGAGCGCCTTCGCCGCCTCCTCCTCGAGTGCTGATCCCTCCGTCCTCCGCTTCTTCCTCGCTCCCCGTCCCTCCGCCGCTCCCAACAGCTCGTCTTCGAGTTCGCGCGCCTTGGCAAGAGCTTCCTCGCGATCGCGCTGCTGCTTCTCGAGCAGAATCTTGTCCTCCGCCTCGCGCTCCTCAGGCGTCAACGCCGCCTTGCGCTCCGCCTCCTGAATCTTGGCGAGCCTAGCCTCCTCCGCCCTAGCCCTCCTCGACTCGTCCTCGCGCTCCTTCTTTGCGCGATCCTCGTCGCGCTTCTTCCTCGACGCCTCCCTCTGCTTCCTCAGACGCTCCTCCTTGTCCTTCTCCTTCGCAAGCCGCTTCTCCTCCTCCCGTTCCGCTCGCGTCGCAGCCTCATGCTCCTCCTTGATACGGTTCTCCTCCTCGACGCGCAGCTCGACCAGTCGAACCTCCTTGCGTTCGCGCATCTCGACGATCCGCTTCTCGCTCGTCTCGACGACCCTAGCCGCCGTAACAAACTTGCGGCTCTGCTCGTTCGCCTCCCAATCCTCCTCGACCACCTGCTTCTTGGCGTGCAGGGCGAGGACGTAGCTTTGCAGCGGGTCGCGCCAGATGTGCGCCGTCGCGCGAAGGAGTCCGCCGCCTTCTTCGTCCGAATCGACCGCCTCGTCCTCGCCCATACCGTTCGGAGCGCGAGGGAGGTACTGGCCGTTGGAAGGCCGGCCAGAGTTCGAGAAGGCTGCGTCGTACGCCATGTTGCCGTCGAGAGACCCGCCGTTCGCGGCGAGCATCGCTTGCTGGTCTTCGTAGAGCTCGTCGGCGTAACGCTTCGGGCGGGTCGATTGGCGGGACGACTGAGTGGCGATACCGTGTCAGCTCCGTCCACCCGGAATGTGAAGAAGGGAAGGGGACGCACTCGTCGAGCTAGGCCGTCGGGGTCATCGTCCACGAGGAAGGCGGCAGCAGCACGTCGACGGGCGCTTCTTGTGCGAGCGGGCGCGCGAAGTGGAACCAGAGCACGACGCTACGGGGGTCCCTGCCACCGAGTCGGTCCCAGTCGATCCTGGCGTGCCTGGTCCGGAGCCGTGATTGAGGAGATGGGACAAGGACATGCCGAGCGATGAGGAGGGGGTGGGCGTGAGCTTTTAAGCGTAGGGGTGTGAGGGTGGCAGGAGGTGGCGGAAGATCTGGGTGGGGAGCTAGCTGTTAGTTCCTGTGATCCTCCTGCGCAGAGACGAGGCGCGACCTGGAGGAGAGGCTCACCTTGGTGATGAGAGTACTGGCTCTGTGGGCGGATGGGATCCCCTTGAAGAGCGAGTGGCGTGGCGGAAGGGAGAGGGTCCCGCTGTGCTCGCGCACGTAGGCTTGAGAGAGGTGACCGACGAGGGATACCAGGTGGGTCTCTCTGGGCGGAGAGCGAGGGCGACGGGGTGTTCGAGTGGTGAGCGCCTTTCCCAGCGATGGGCGAGTGGGAGAGGGGGAGTGGTGGTCAAGACGAGAAGGAGCCAGCGCCCGCCGAGTCCCCACTCCGTTCGACCCAGCAGCTCTCGCTCGAAAGGGCCTGCTGCCAGGGCCTTCCGCTGGGCGGGCGACTTCCTTCCTCTCCTCTCTGGTCTTAGGGCCTGGGATTCGAGTGCTATAGTATCTACAACAGCGTACTTCTTGGTGCAGAAGGAAGGCTGCTCGTTGAGGCGATCGATACGCGAGCTCCAGGCGCAGCAGGCTGAACGTATGCGTGGCCTCATCTCGACGACCATGTCCTTGCTCTCTCGTACACGAGAAAGTGTCTGGATTACGACGGTCCCTGAGCTCCTCGACTTGGAAGGAAACGAGACGAAGGAGGCAGGCCTGTTTCGCGAGTCCTGGAAGCACCTCCGCACCGACGAACACGCGAACCTCAAGCTTCAATGCACCTCCTACGCCCTCGGAACAAACAACTCAGGCTTCATGCTGAGCTTACAAAGCCTCGCCAGCAGTCCGCCAAGCTGAACGACCGTGCTCACGCCCTCGAGGATGCGCATGTGCGTGAATCCAATCTCCTGCTCTCGCGCATCAGCTCTGCGCCACCCGCGCGACGGTAAAGCAAACGCACCTTGATAAACTCCAGCTTCGTGTACTCGGCAATCGCGTCCATTCCCTTGACGACGCGGAACAACGTCGTGACGATGTCGACCGCAGCGTATCCCTGCCTCCAAAGGTCTTCGAGCTTGCTCATCGCATTATCGATATCGCCCTTGATGCAGCTGTTGATGAGCGCCTGGACCTTGACGGGGTGCGGCTGGTCGCAGACTTTAAAGACCTCCTCGGCACCGACAAAGTTGAAGCCGCTGTAGGTCGATTGGAGGTTGTTGACCGCTTGACGCATGTCGCCTTCCGAGGTGAAGATGAGCGCCGTGAGACCGGCTTCATTGTGCGGGACCTGTGATTGTGCTTAGTAGGAGAAGCGGGAGTAGAGAAAGAGACGAACGTTCTCGAGCTCGCAGATCTCCAGCAGCCTCTTCAAGAGCTCCTGGTCGCTCAAACGCGAGTAACGAAGAATGGCGCAACGACTCTGAATCGGCTCGATAATCTTGTTGCTCTGGTTGCAGGCGAATGCGAACCGAGTCGTGTTCGAGTAAATTTCCATCGTGCGGCGGAGAGCTTGCTGAGCTCCCGAGGTCATCGAGTCGGCTTCGTCGAGAATGACAAGCTTGTGGCGGCCCTGAGGCAGAGTGACCTTCTTCTGCGCGAACGTCTTGATACGGTTGCGGACGACGTCGATACCACTGCGAGTCGCGACAGGCGATCAGCTCCTCCTCCGCCTCACCTAGCACGAAGACGTACCGCTCGTCGGACGCGTTGAGCTCCAGCACTCCCTCCTTGTAGTTGTCGCCCAGCAATGCCCTCGCCAACGCCAAAATGCTCGTTGTCTTTCCGATTCCAGGAGACCCCTGCCCGACCAGCACGCGTCAGCTTCCCCTCTACGTCCTTGTCTCGGGACTGCTGCTCACGGAGATGATGATGTGAGGGCAGTTACCATCCCTCGCAATAACTTTCAGGCGCTCGATAGTCTCCACGTTGCCCACAATGTCGCCGAGCGTTCTCGGTCGGTGCTGTGGAAGGCGCGAGCGGTCAGCTGGGATGCGGCGCACGGGAGCAGGAAAGAGAGCACACCTTCTCTACCCTGTTTCAGCGCCAGTTCGTCAGCTCCTGTGGGTCAACGCGCGAGACGAGAGGGCGTACCAAGGCAGCTCGTACGCGACTGGGTCCTCTGCTCCGTTCCCGTTCGCAGGACCCTTCCCCTTGGCTCCACCGAACATGGCTGCTGGAGGTGCTTTTGCGCTGCCGGATCCTGAAGCTACGGCGGACATCTCGAGTGAAGTGGAGAAAAGAAAGACGCGACAGACAAAAGGAGCTCTTCCGTCGAGTCGCGGCTCTTGCTCCGCTCCTCACCCACCAATGCCGCAAGGCAGCTGGCTTCGTCATCTGCTCTATGCGGTATCGTCTCCGGTACTGGTCGTGACCCTCTTCGTCCTCCGTGCCCTGGTCGTGATCCACCGGACCCACTCCCCCTCTCGACCACGTCCCCGACGCTCCAAGGACGACACAGCAGCGCTCGCCATCTTCCTGGGCTCTGGTGCGTGCAGAACCATGGATCTACACTGCTCGTCTAACCATGTTGGTCTCCAGGAGGGCACACGGCGGAGATGATGCGTCTCGTCGAGGGAGTCGACTGGACTCGCTACTCCAAGCGAATCTACATTGTCTCCTCCGGCGACTCTCTGAGCGAGAGAAAAGCCCTCTCCCTCGAGCAGCGTATCTCCTTCGGCTCCGTACGTTCTCCCTCCTCTCCAATCGCCCGTACTAACCCGTCATCCCAGTTCTCCCTCCTTCGCATCCCTCGCGCTCGCCATGTCCACCAATCCTACCTCACCTCCCCCTTCACGACACTCTATTCTCTCTCCTACTGCTTCTTCCACATCTCCCTCCGACCCCTCTTTCTCCCGGAACGCGTCTTCGCAGACCTCATCCTCCTCAACGGACCAGGAAGCTGCGTCCCCATCGCTCTCTCCTCCTTCCTCCCCCGCGTAAGTCTTTTCCGAAATCCTCCCCGTATATACTAACTGATTCATGAGCAGATTCTAGGCCTCCCCTCCCCCTCCCTCATCTACATCGAATCCCTCGCACGAACGCGCAGGCTCTCCCTCTCGGCGGTCCTCGTTCGGCCGCTCGTCGATCGATTTTTCGTGCAATGGGAGACGCTGAAAGACAGTTTGGAGAAGGTGGGCGAGGAGAGGTGGAGGATGAAGGCTAGGGTCGAATTCGAGGGGTGGTTGGTGTGAGGTGAGTGCGTTTAAATGAGGGTGATGAGAGCAGGTCTGACAGGCTGCTTCCGGCTTTTAGGCTTGGTACGCTATGTTGTAGAACCGACCAGACTCTGGTCGTACTCGCCCATGAATCGAGAAGCTATCCAGTGCGTCCTTCCTTCGCTCAGAGGTCTCGCCTGCTGACTTGCACGCCTCAGCTCTTTAAACGAGGACCGAAAGACCCGTCAGCTACCAACGACGGGATCATTAATTAGGAAGGCCGGTGGATAGTGGCGGTAGAGGTGGGAGGTTTGAGCAGTAGTAGATCAGCTCGCACCGCAGCAGCAACCAGACGCTTCGCAACCCCCATCCTCGCAATCTTTCTGCTAAATCATCTCATTCACTTCTGCTCGACTCCCAACAAAGCCCTCTCCAGCCCTTCCCAGTCCTCGCACCAAGCTCCCTTCGGATCGTTTATCTTCCCACTCGGTCCCCTCCGCACCGCAAGGCTGTAACTCGCCCGATCTCCCTGGATAATGATAGGAGAGTGAGAGGAGCCACTGGCACCCCATGCGCGAGACTTGGGAGCGCGGGGAGGGGCGATAAGCGTGCGGCGGAGGGAGGCAAGTCGGGTGGCGAGGAACTGCGGCAAGGGGTCAGTGGTGCGCTGGAAAGGAGAGGGGGGACGTACGCCGCTTTTAGGAGCTGAAGCAGGCTTAGCAGCAGCGGAAGTAGGGTGGTAAGGCTGAGGGTGGTTCGAAAGCGGTCCGAGGAGGTAGATCTTTGAGAGGGGTACGGTGCGGGCGGAGAGGAAGGGAAGGGAAGTGATGGGGGTGTGGATCCCGACGATTGATTCGCTCGGAAACTGAGCGCGGATCGTGGGGGCAAGAGGGCGGCGGAGGGTGAGCTTCGTGACGATGCGAGCGGGCGCTAGAGCTCCCCAGGAGACTATGCCGCAGGCGACGACGACGAAGCCTGACGCGAAGATGTAGCGCTTCCATGCTGGTGCCAGCTCGTACTCCTCGCTCTCCCTAACAGGCGAATGTAGGACGTGAGCGAACTTGGTCAAGAGGCGAGGAGAAAGACGCACTTGTTGTAGTCCGCAAGTCCGACTCGTGCGCTGTCCGCTCCGGTCAACGCGAAGACGGAGAACACGAAGCAGGCAGTGAGAACTAGAGGCGTGTTGAACGGTGCCTGAGCGGTGTAGATCGTCTCCTCCTCGCCAAAGTCGGCGTACTTGGCTCGCTCGAGAGCCTGCTGGCGTTCGGCGACAGAGGGGAAGGCGCGGGCTTCAATCTCCGCCTCGGCAGCGAGCGGCGTTTGAGCAACAGCTGCTGCTGGTAAACGCCGTGCTAGTCAGTTTCCTCCGAGCTCCTCGTGTCCGCATCGCAACTCACCTGCTTGCGATCCCGAGCCTTCCTCATCCCTCCCGGTGACATGCACTCCCTCCGTGGGGTACAGGCGCTCACTCGCTCCAGCACCGGTCCCTCTTAATCGCTCCTCCACCGCTTTCCCAGCCTGCACCTCCGCAGCCGGAGCTCCTCCCTCGAACAAACTCGTCGGCGCCGCCGCTTCCTCCCGAGCAACTGTGCTCTCCCCGGCTCCTTCATCGCGCCCGACCACGACGTCGTCCTTCCCGTACAGCCGTGAGCTTGCTCCTACGCCAGTACCTCGGAGAGCCTCGAGGGTTGCTGAGGGAGAGCGGAAGGGCTTCGGAGAGGGTTTGCCTTTTGCGCCAACGCGCGACTTGGAGGCTTTCGAGAGGAGGAGAGGGGAGGTGGAGATCTGTCGGCTGACGGAGGGTAGTCGGAGTCGGAGGAGCTGCCTTGGTTGAAGCATCTTGAGCGAGAGGTGTCGGGAGGAGAGCAGTGAGCGAGCGCGGGCCGCCCTCGTCCTCTTCGACTTTCCGACTGAGACTGGTCTTCTTCTCCTTCCACACGCTCCCTTTGAAAACGATGGAACCAGCTCTACCACCACCACCGCCAGCCAAGCTGACAGCCTCGACGATCCCCCTCCTCCTGCTCGGCAACACCCAGTTCCTCGTAACGACAGCAACAGCTCTCGCGATCCTCCACATCCGCACCGCTCACTCCCTTTATTTTGGAGTAGGAACCCTCGTAGCAGCCTTTACAGGTATTTCCTCTTCTATCGCCGCTCTCCAACGCTCGCTAACCTCCCCACCTCAGCCAAACTCCTAAAGCGCTTCATCCGCCAACCCCGTCCTGTCGGCGCGAAGAAGTTCGAACGCACCTATGGCATGCCCTCGACGCACTATCTCCTTCTTCGCCTTCTTCGGAATCTACCTCTCCCTCTCCTCCCTCCTCCTCCCGCTCCATCCTCGCGTCACCGACCTCCTCCCTTTCTGGTCCGCTCTCGGCGAGCTAGGGCAGCAGACGATGCGAGTGGGAATGGCGGGAGTATGGCTAGCTGGAGCGGGGGCGGTGTGCTGGAGTCGCGTGAGGCTGGGACATCATACGCCTGCTCAGGTCCTCGTTGGCGCGTCGCTCGGGTCGGCGGTCGCGGTGGTTTGGCTGAGCTTATGGGTGGGGTTGAAGGAGGTTGGGGCGGTGAGAGAGGTTGAGGGAATGCCAGGGTGGCTATGGGATGGCTTGAAGGAGCAAGGGATTATTTGGGAGCGAGCGGTCGAGGACGCTATCTTTGCAGCTGTGGAGGGAGGGGGGGAGGCACTCAAGGCACTTAGAGGGTTCCCCGTCGTCGCGACAGGTGGAGATGAATTATGATGGGGATTCAGGGATTGAGGGATTGAGGGGTGGGAGCAGATTGAGTTAGTCGAGAGGACGAGCTCGGAGTTCCGGAATCTGCTCCTTCCTCACTACGGGACGCTCAGGAGTCTTTCTAAGCACACCCCTCGATTCAAAAACCTCCCGACTACTCAGTCCGCAAAGATGAGCGCCAGATCCTCCGCCAGATGCTTGTTGTCCTTGGATTGCCCGACTCCCAGCGCCCCATTGATTACGCGCGTCTTGCGCTCCTGCAGAGCGAGCATCTTGTCGTCGATACTAGGCGTGATGAGGAACCGTGTGACGAAGACTTCCTTGGTCTGACCAAAACGATGGATCCTGCGGAAGCTCGTTAGTGAAGCTCGACGACGACGAGAGGGGATGGGGGATGCGAGCGGACCTGTCGATCGCCTGCGAACGAGGTGGTCAGTGAAAGAGCGACGGCTGCGATTGCTTATTCGTACCTGATTCTCGATAGCCGCGTTCCACCACGCGTCCATCATGTAGCAGTCTAGGAGAGAACTTTGTCAACGCAGCCCGAAATCGCAAATCGCAGGTCTGCTCACGGTCAGCAGCAATCAGGTTCAGCCCTGTTCGACGAATTAGCGACCGTTTCGCCACATTAAGTATGGCGGAGCTCACCTGTGCCAGCGACCTTGAGAGAAGCGAGGAGGATGCACGACTTGCTGCTCTTGGTGAACTTGTTGACGACCTGCTCTCGAGCTCGCTGCGACATCGATCCGTCGAGGCGAACGTAGCTGCAGGAACTGCGTCAGCCGACTCCTCTGAAAGGCGGTAGCGGGGAGCGCACTTGAACCTCTCGCGATTCATCAGACGCTCGATGAGATCCAAGAAGCCCGTGAACTGCGAGACGAGGTACGTCAGGCTTTCTCCCGGCTTCGAGCATGCGTAACGGAACGCACCTGCGAGAATACGACCGCTTTGAGCGACGGATCCTTATCCCTTGCCGCCTCGAGCGAGTTTTTGAGAGCCTCGAGCTTGGTCGAGGTCTTGAAGTCGTTCTTGAGCAGTCGGATCCCTCCGGCTTCCTCCACACCAGGCGACGTCCTCGGCTCCTTCTCCTCCTCTGAATCATTCACATCCCCCATCTTGACATCCTCATGATCTTCGTACTCGTCGTCCGAATCGATCACCTTCGCCTTCCCCTTCCCCTTGTCCTTCGACTTAACCGCGAGAGGGCTGATCTTCGCAGCGGTCGGCGGAGCTTCCTCTTCGTCCGACGAGTCGAGAATGGTGAGGATCTCGTGCTGGGAGGAGGATGAGGGGCTGGAGGTCGAGACGGTGAAGGCGGGCTTCTTGGGCTTGCGACCGCGCTTGACCTCGAGGATATCTTCGACGTCGATGGGACCGACGTTGCAGGTCGGGCAGCGAGCCTGCGAAGGAGGAATCAGGGACGCGAAGGAGGAACGTAGGTAGCTGGGACAAACCTCCTCGCCCTTCTCCTCGCACTGGGTGAAGAAGCCAAGGATGCAGTCGCGGCAGCCGCTGTGCATGCACTTGGGAAGCAGGACAGGCGTATCGATAGGCTTGCGTTCACGTCATCAGCTCGCTTCTTCAGAGGCTTGCGAGAAGATACGCACCTCCATACAGACCACGCATTCCCCAGCCTCGACCTCGTCTGCGTTCTGCGACGCGAGCAAGTCCTGCAACACCTGCGTCTGGTAGACATTGCTTCCCTCCCCTTTCCCATAGTTCCCGATAAGCTTCTTGATCGACTCGTCGTCGAGATCTCCCTCGAGGTCGGCTTTCGAGCGTCCCTTGAGCTTCTTCTTCTCCTCGAGGTTGTGTGCGAGGCGCGAGAGAACGAGTCCGGGGTGAAGCACGGCTTGGCGGAGGCGCATGAGGACTGGTTCGTCGAAACGTGAGCGACGCGGTGGCAAAGGAAGGACGGAGGACGGAGGACGTACTCGAGAAGATCGCAGTGACATTCTGAAGGACGGTTCCCTCGTGCTGGTAGCCAAGGAACTTGCTCTTTGCATTCTTGTAGATGGCCTGCAGGAGCGATGTCGTTAGCTTTGTTCGAGAAGAACGAGGAGCGGCGCGCACGTCGTAGATCTTGCGCTCCTCCGACGTGAAGGCGAGGTACTCGATCTTGACATGCTTCTCGGGCAGAGCGACGATGGGATTGCCGTCCTTGTCCTTCATCTTCTTCTCGCGTCGTAGCACTGAATGAGAGTAGGCTAAGTGGAAAGCGAGCGAGCGAACGTGCGGAGCGATCTCACGAATCGACTCGAGCACCACCTGAATGATCTCGATCGCTTTCGGATCCTTCTTCTCGAACGGAATCGTCACAAAGGTCCTGAAGAACGAGAAGTTGCCTGACGAACAAATAGGATCAGTGCTGGCGCAAGACGGAGACGAGCGACGTACCCCAAGGCTCGAGCTGGATGAAGTGAAGCAAGCTGTAGAGGTCCTCGAGTCGGCTGCGACAGCAGGTCAGCGAAGTCGCTCAGGAAATCAAGGTCTGCACGCACTTGACGATCGGTGTTCCTGTCAAGCACCAACGCCGCTCTCCACGCAGTGCATAGCTCGCCTTCGCGTTCTGCGTCGAGCGATTCTTGCAGGAATGAGCCTCGTCGAGAACTGGGGATGACGAAGTCAGCGCTGGAGGTAAATGAATGAGAGAGCCTTGCCTACCGATACGGAACCATTCGACTTCGTAGAGTCCCTTCTTCTTCTTCGGCTTGACCTTCGCTTTGCCCTTGCCCTTGACGTCGTCCTTTCCCGTCGCCTTCTTCTCCTCGGTGACTTCTCCGCCCCCGCTCTTCTTGAAATCCGAAACAAGAGTCCCATAACTGCATCCACACCGTCAGAACCTCGCCATAAGTCACGCACCGGTCGAACTTACCTCGTCACCACGACCTCGACCCCTCCCTCGATCTCCTCCTGAATCGACGTCCGATCCGCGCCGTAGTACATGAGCACGTTCATCCCACCCTTCGACGACCTCTGCAGCTCCTGGCACCACTGCGACAGCAGCGTCATCGGTGCGACGACGAGCGTTGCTCGCGGTGCGCCAGCCTTGAGCTTGCCCTTCGACTTGTTCGGCTGGACCTTGACGAGCTTGTCGTTGTTGCTGCGGAGCTTTGACTGGGTCTGAACTGGGCGGGGGAGGATCTTGCTGGAGGAGGGCTTGATGGGAGAGGGGATGTAAGGCTTGCTGTCGTCGTCGGAGGAGCCTTCGGAGTACAGGGTAGGCTTGCTGTCGTCGACGTCGGAGGAGGTGCCGGCTTCGTCGCGGGATCTGGAGGAGGCGGGAGCAGCGGCAGCAAAGGGAGTGTTGGTGTGGATGCTGGAGATTTCGGTCGTCAGTCGCGATGTCGCCGGAACAAAATGAAATCGCAGGCTCACAGAGCAGCGACCATCTAGAAAGCAATCACGGTGAGCTCATGAGGGTTTAAGTACTATCGAATGACTACTCACGATCGTCTTGCCCAAACCCATCTCGTCCGCAAGAATCCCTCCGCGACACGACTTGGCCGCCGTGGGAAATTCAAGGCTGAGTTCTCCCGAGTACGGGTTGTAGTAGAATGGCTCGTCGTCCATGACCAATCCAGGAAGTTGCGGAAAGGCGTATCTAAACGATGAGAGCGAGGTCAGCGTCGCAACTTTCGACGGAATGCGAAAAACGAACTCCTCCCAGAGCGGGTGCATCGAGAGAGCTTCTCGCGCGTCCTCTTCTCCGCCTTCCATCGCACTCATCCACTTGAGAGCTTGCTTTTGATCTGCAGGTCGAAAGAGGTCAGTTCGTCGCCCTTCGCACGTCTTGGGTCGAGCTCACAGCCTCGAAGGTTGAGTGCGAAGGTGTCGGCGGGTTCCATCTCCGGCAGATTAGCGTCGTTCTTGATCGCTTTCGAGTCTGTGGGAAACATAATCAGCTCGTTCCGTGCTGAATGGGAAGACGAGTCGACTCACACACCATGCTCAGCTGATTCTCGCTCATGCTCTCATCGATCTCATCGTCCTCCAACCCCTTCTTCTTCTTCAGCAAAAGGTCTGCATCGTACTTCTCCAAAATCCCGCGCTTCGACGTCGAGCTCTTGCCCTTCCCGTTGCTCGCCTTGGACGCCGCCGCACTCGAAATCGGCTGGAGGTTCCCCTTGTCGAAGAGGCGATTCAGAGCAAACTTGCGCTCGCGGAGCATCTTCTCGTTGGCCGTCTCCTTGAGATCGTCGTGGATCGTCTTCTTGCCGGTCCAAGAGGTGGAGATGGGGAGAACGGGAGCCGAGGAGAGAGTGGCGGTGAAGGCGGCTCGGGAGAGGGAAGGAGTAAGGGAAAGGATGACGCTGTCGCCTGCGTGTTGGGAGCTGAGGTGAGTGGAATTCTTCGCAACAAGTCAAAGGACTCACCAGATTTGAATCCCTTGTCGCAATGCACGCAGCTCCCAGCGAGGGTCAGGATCTGCAGGTCGAGCAGCTTCGATATCCACGAGGCGTCCTTCTCCGAGATACGACCGATCTCAACTCCATTGCTGTTCTTGAATCTGGCAACACCTTCTCGTATCAGCATAGCTCTTGCGGGAAACGTCGAGCAAGCGCACCGCACGATGGTGTCCTCACGCTTGGAGGCCTTCTTGCCCGGCGCAGGTGTCTCCGGCTTTGGTCGGTGGACGGTGATAGCTTCGCCAGGCTTGAGCTTTGTGAAGCTGGACTCGCGGTAGAGCGTGTAGCCCTCGACAATGACCTCTGAGCGAGCAGACGACGCGTTAGCTCCCGGCACCTCCACTCCTTCCAGCCTGCGCACTCACCGCCAAAGTAGTGACTGGCCCACTGCGCCACCTCCTTCACCGGCTTCTGAACCTGCTCCCTCTCCGTCGACGTTCCTGCAGCCGGCTCCCTCTCCTCCTCCTCCATCACGACGACATCGTCGTCCGAGTCCTCCTCGAAGAAGCGCGCCTTCTTCGCCGGCGGCTGGTCGTCGGGGTCTGGCGTAGGTGAGTGCTCTGGTCTGAACAGCGGGGCGTCTGAGGACGACATTGAGAGGAAGAGCTGTTGATTCGAAAGCGCGTCGCCTCGCGTGCTCTTCTGCCTTCCACCACGTCAAGCAGATGGCTACTTTGGCGTATGCCGCCTCCGAACCTGATATTCTCGCAGCCTGGGGCCAATCCTTTCAGATCCTGTCCAACGGAGAAGACCCGAACGGCGTCTTCGGAACCGCCGAGGTGCGTCAACTCCACACCTTCACCTGCGCTCACTGACCCTCCTGCGCTAGGCCTGGCGAGTAGCGACTGACTGGCTCGACCCCAGGAACCTTGCCGCCAAGCCCGAGAACGAGGAATGCCCGTCGGCAACTCTTCAAGCCCTTCAAAGTCTCGAGTCGGTCCACCTGGAGAACGACTTGCTGGACTGGTACCTCGGTGAGCTAGACGGAAACGGGCGAGGACTCAGCTAACGTTGCTGCGTGCAGATTCTGTAAGGAGCTCGTTTGGACTGGTGCAGGCGGCCGTGCTGGCGTTCCTGGACCAGTACGAGGTAGGTTGTTGAGTGGAGCGGGGCACTGCCGGAGGGAGCTGACGCTTGCTGGTGCAGTCACGCGAGGAAGACAAGGACCCTGTCATCGTAGCTCAGCTCCTACACCAGATCGGCACCTGGATGCAGCTCTGGCAACGGCCCGTGGAGTACTTCTGGCCGTGAGCTCCTGCCTGGCTCTCCCCTCTCCCCTCGACTGACCGTCTGGTCCACAGAAGCACAGCACCGCTCTCATCCTTCAGGAAATGCTTCCTTTCCTCCCTCTACGGCATCCTACCACTCTCCTTCTCCTCCTACTTCACGATCCTACCTCCGCTCCCTCCTCCACTCCGCCTCCTCTGTCCCCCTGCCTTCTCCAACCTCTCCGCTCGCCATTCCAACTCTCATCTGCCTTCTAGATCGCTACGACCCTCTCCTCTTCGGACTAATTTACGAGGAGATCGAGAAGAAGGTCGAACGGGATTGCAAGGGCGAGTTCAGCGGACCGAGGCTCGCGTCGTTGGGAGAATGGTTGAATGGTCCGGTGATGGGATGGGTGAGCGGGTTGTACGCGCGCAGCGTCGAGGGAGGACAGGAGGAGGCGAAGAAGATGCTCAAGCCAACATTCTCAAGGTTCGAGTACCACGTTCACAAGACTTTGACTCTCCTGAGGTGAGCTGTGCTGGGGTTGTTGGCAAGGAGAGATGCTGACGGAGTTGATGCCGCAGGACAAAGGAGCTATTCGACATTATCGTCGACTTTCCCGACTCGAAGCCTGCTCTCGAAGACCTCAAGGTCCGCCCATCCTTGCCCTCCGCGGACCGCTCAACCTGACCGCCTGTCCTGCAGATCTGCCTCTACAAAACGGACCAGCGAAGCCTTCTCGTCAGCCGACTACGAGCGCTCATGAACCGTCGCCTTCTCCACCCCGGTGCCGACACGAAGGACATCATCATTCAGTACATCTCGACCATTCGCTGCCTCCGCATCCTCGACCCGCAAGGAGTGCTACTCAGTCGCGTCGCTGAGCCCATTCGCGTCTATCTCCGGTACGTCTCGCTTTCTCTATGCTCGCGAGAGGCGTTCTGACCGTCGGCTTTCGTTGCAGAGCCCGCGAGGATACGGTTCGCTGCATCGTCTCGTCGCTGATCGAGGAAGGGAACGAGCTGGTCGAGGAGCTTGCGGCGAGCGATGCGAAGCCAGTGCACGATTCGCGAGGCGAGGCGGAGAACTTCAACGACCCGAAGTGGACGCCTGATCCTGTCGACGCCCCTGCCGGTGAGTTTGGCTCGCTTTGATGGGAGAACCGCGACTGACGATATGAGCTGGCAGATTTTCGCCTCAACAAGAGCAGCGACATTATCCAGCTGCTGGTCAGCATCTACGATTCCAAGGACGTCTTCATCAAGGAGCTGCAGGTCTTGTTGGCGCAGCGACTGCTTGCGATCAAGAACTACGACCTCGAGGCAGAGGTGCGTCGTTTAGTGCCTTTGCCTATGACCTCGCTGATGACCTATGGAGCAGATTAAGAACGTGGAGATCCTCAAGATTCGTTTCGGAGAGGCGAGCTTGCAAGGTTGCGAGGTCATGATCAAGGATCTTCAAGATTCGAAGCGTATCGACCATCGTGTTCACGAACGCAGCAAGGTTCGTTTCGTTGACCCATCGAGGCGTCATCTACTGACTCGTCCTCGCAGATCCCTGTCCACACCACCATCGTCTCGCGTCTGTTCTGGCCGTCGTTCCAACCCTCGCCGCTTAAGCTTCCTGGTCAGCTCGGCAGGTTCGTCGCTCCCTCCCTCTTCCGGTCTCGGCGTTTGCTGAGCCACTCGCAACAGAGCTCAAGCGGAGTACGAGGAGTCGTTCGTTCATCTCAAGCCCGAAAAGAAGCTTCGCTGGCTCCCGCACCTCGGCACCGTCAACATCACCGTCGACCTCAAGGATCGCTCCCTCACTCTCGATGCCACCCCAATTCAAGCTTCCATCATCGAGCTCTTTAGTACTCAAGGTCCGTGAGTGTTCCCCACCGCAGTGGGCTGGGACTGATGGTTGTTTCGAAGATGTCTGGGAGGTCGAAACTCTCGCGACGGAGCTTCGCGTGATCGACGTCGCTCTCGTTCGAAACGCCTTTTACTTTTGGACGAACCAGGGCGTTCTCAAGCACGTTGAAGGGGACACCTGGCGGCTCCTCGAGGAGAAGGACACGAGCGCCGAAGTCGCTGTCTCGCATGGTTCGTCCTCGCGCCTTCGCTCCGGACTTTCGCTGACAGTTTGCCACAGTGATCGAAGAGGCTGCAGCTGCAGTTCAAAGCGTCGAGTCGCAGCAAGTCGAGCAGATGCGCGTGTACTGGCAGTACATCCAAGGAATGGTCCGTCGTCGCCGCTTTCGCCTCGAGGACTGGAACTGACAGTGCGGTTCGCAGCTTACGAATCTCGGTACTCTCCCTATCGCTCGCATTCACGGCATGCTCAACATGCTCGTTCCGGCGTACAAGGGAAGGACGACTGATGAGCTCGCGGCGTTGCTCGAGGCGATGCAGGTCGAAGGTTTGGTGGAGAAGAGCGGGGCGGCGTGGAAGCTGGCGCGGTAGATTTGTGATGGCAATATTGACCTTGTTGTTCCCTCCATCGCCGACTAGAAGCCTCGGAGAAGGAAGTTCGGATTTCGCTTCCAAATCTCGGTCTCCGGCGTTGAATGACGCGCCTCCACTTTGGCCTCCACCTCGACCTCCACTTTCTCTCGTTCTCTCTCTTCCTCCTCCACTTCCTCCTCTCCATCTTAACCGCCTCGCCATCCAGCCACAGCCTCTTCCTCTCCACCCCTCGCCAACACTCCACCTCCTCGCCAACACACCATGCCCTCATCCTCCTCCTCCGACCTCGTTCTCGTTACCGGCGCCTCCGGGTTCCTAGGAACAGGCGTCACGTTGGCGTTCCTAAACCACGGATACCGTGTTCGCGGCACCGTCCGCTCGCTGGAGAAGGGACAGGCTTGGGAGAAGAAGCACAGCGGGTTCAAGGGACAGATCGAGTGGGCTGTAAGTCTTCTTTGCTGATCGCTCGAGGGCTGGCAGCTGACTGTGACCTCGTTAGTTCGTGCCTGATATCGTTACGCCTGGGGCGTTCGACGAAGCTATCAAGGGCGTTACCCTCGTCGCGCACACTGTGAGCGGATTGCGCCTCGTCCTGAAGCACATACTGATCCCGGTATCGCAGGCTTCTCCCTTCACCTACGCAATCAAGGACAACGAGAAGGACATGCTCCAGCCTGCTCTCGAAGGTACGCTGCTTGCCGTCTCAACGATCTCAACAGCGACCAGGAACTCACGCTCCCTCTCGCCAGGTACTCGCCAGATCTTGAAGGCCGCCGCCGCAGAGAAGAGCGTTCGTCGTATGGTCCTCACATCGTCCTTCGCCTCCGTCCTCGACATGAACGCTTTCCCCGCCGTCGGAACGACCTACAACGATAACGACTGGAACCCTGCGACGTACGAGGAGGCCGCAAAGTCGACGAACCCAGGCTTCGTCTACTGCGCGTCCAAGGCTCTCGCTGAGGCTGAGGCATGGAAGTTTGTCAAGGAGGAGAAGCCTCAATTCTCCCTCACCACTCTCTGCCCTCCAATCGTCCTGTGAGTCTTCAATCTTTCGCGCTGACCTTCGTTCCTCCGCTGACTTTGATTCCTCCTCGCAGCGGTCCTCCGTCGCAAGTCATCGAGTCGATGAAGTCGCTCAACACGTCTTCTGGAGCCGTTTGGTCCGTCGTCGACGCCGAGAAGGTCCCCGAGACGACCTTCCCCGTCTTCATTGTGAGTCCTCGCTTCCACCGCTTTGCAAGGACAACCTGACGCTTTCCGCCTCTCGCAGAACATTGACGACATCAGCGAGCTCCACGTTCGCGCTGTCACTATGGACGTCGCAGCCGGCCAGCGTTACCTCACCATCGCAGGTTCGTCGTTCCCTCCTCGCTCCAGTTCTCCGCTCACACTCCTCCGCAGACCACTTTGACAACACTCAAATCGCCGAGATCATTCGCAAGAACTTCCCCGAGCAGGCTTCTCGCATCCCCGTCGCAAAGGTCACGGCGGGAGCGGAGCACTTTAAGAGCGACAGCTCGAAGGCGCAGAAGGATTTCGGGATCGAGTGGGTCTCGTTCGAGCAGAGCATCATCGATAGTGCGAGGGAGCTCTTTAGGATCGAGGCGGAGCTCAAGGCGTAGATGCATTCCCTCCCTTTCAATAAGAGTACCATACGCAATTCCAGTCGTTCAACCTGTTCTCGTTCTTCTCGTTGTGAAGCAATTCCAGGCGAGCCCATTCTCTCGTTGCGAAGCAGTTCCAGTCGTCCACCTCGTTCTCTCGCCGCGAAGCAAAGGTGCGATGCAGAAAAGTAGTATTGACAAACAACGTTCGATCCCCCGCCAGCCCGCACGCCTACGCCTTGCTGAGGAATCCAGCAAAGTACGCGCCGAGCGCCGTCCATCCCTCGTCACTGAGCGAGACGATTGCTCCGACGTATCCATCCGGACGAACGGCGATGATCGATCCCTTGGTAACGTCGACACCGTACTTGGCGTGCATGGGCGCGTTCTTGCCGTGCACCGGAAGGCGCTTGTCGAAGATGTCGTCCGAGTAGATCTGCAAAGGGAGGAGTCAGCGGGGCGCTACCGAAGAAATCGACGAGGACGTACCTGGTCGCGGTAAGTGCGCAAGTTGAGCGGGACGTCCTTGATGTCCCACGTCGTGTGAGGGTCGGAGAAGACGGTGAGGAAGGTGAAGAAGGGGTTGCGCGTCTCGTTGGTCTCGGACTCGATGTGGCGCCCTTCGTTGGCGCCCTTGCCGTCGAGGATGCTTGCCGTGACGCCGGCTGCGGGTCGGTGGACGTTGAGGAAGGACTCGGGCGAAGAGAGGTAGGCGTTGAAGGCCTTGAGGGTCTCGCGGGACGACTCCCAGCCTCCGGCGAGGACGTGGATCCTGGAGAAGTGTTCGAAAATCAGCTCGGTGCGAGATTCGGTGGAAGCGAAGGAGACGAACCTGAACGCGCCGTTCATCTTGACCTCTTGCTGGATCCTGACCTGGTTGGCGTCCACCGCACGAGTAAGCTTGCCGGGGAGGAGACGCTGGCCGACGATCTGCTTCGTTCCGGTGGGGTTGAAGACGCCCTTGATGGGGTAGTTCTTGACAAGCTCCGAGTCGTCCATGGCGTTGAGGATGTTGCCAGTGTAGACGGCTCCACAGCCGGAAGTAAAGAAGGCGTGCTTCTTGAAGGTCCTAAAAGCGAGGGTGCGTTAGGTCGGCTCCTCGAAGAGCCCGCGGTAGCGAGAGAGCTTACTCAATGAACCTCTGCGCGTCAACAGCGCCGACACCCTTGGGCTTGGCCTCCAAAGCCGCCTCCAGCTCAGTCGAATCGGGATTGCGACCAGAGAAGAGCCTGTGGAGAGGAACGTCAGTATGGAGAGCTTCGGATCACCCCGAACAGGCTGCTCACCTCGAGTACTCGGCGTCGAACTTGAGGAGGGCCTCAGCGATTCCTTTGCGCTCAGACTCGTAGGTGGGAAGGAGGATGCTGGGGTCCGACATTCCTTTCTCAACGAGGTTGATCTTCCAGGCGAGGCTGTACGCGTCCAAGAGGCTGATCTGCGTCAAGTCGTCGAGTCAGCTCAGGTATCTTAACAGTGAGAACCACACGCACGTTCATTCCCTGACCGGCCTTGGGGGACTATACAGAGCAGAGAGGGGTCAGCGAGCGAGATTAGGGACGATGAGGAGGGCGTACGTGAGTGTGCTGCGAAAAAAAAGGCGTCAGCGCAAGAACGACGAGAGGAAGACCGGACGTACGGTAGCGTCTCCACCGAGAAAGATCCTATCGTCTAGGGTGTAGCGCGAAGCGATCCTTTGACCTCGATTCAAACCATCGTTAGTATGCGTCGCGAGGTCAACTCCGACCCGACCGCCTCCAACCTCGACGAGGAGCGAGGTCTTCGTCAGTAACACTCACCGATCTGATAAACAGAGTACCAAGCTGGCGTAGCTGGCCGGCCTCGAGTCGTTAGCGAGGGTCTTGGTAAGAGAGGAGGAGAATGAGGAACTCACCCGCGAACTCGAGGGTGAAAGGCTGGAAGATCTTTTTCGCAGTCTCGTAGCAGTAGTCGAGGGTCGCCTTTGATCGTTCTGCAATAAACGGGGCGTCAGAACAAGTAGCGAAGTGGCAGGAGCGAAACGTACCGATGTGCGAGGCGCCTCCATCTTCGGGCGCTTTGAGCTGGATGTAGAATCTGCACAGTCCATCTTCACGTGGAATCACCATTACGGCCCCATTGTCCTTCGAGTGTACCATGCACTTGGAGAGAATGCTGCGAAGCGAGCAGAGTTTAGCGTTCCGCAGGATTGACAGCGAGGCAAAGACCGTACTCGGGGAAGTCAGTCTTGACTTCGACGTCGATGACACCCCAAACTGCACAGTATCTCAGTCAGCTCCATCCAATACCGCAGGGCAACTAAAAAACGTACTGATGTCCGACATATCTCCGACCATCTGGATCTTGCCGGTGGTGTTGCCGTCCTTCTCCCCTTCTCCTTGCGATCGCCTTGCGCACTCCACTCCTCGCTCCATCGCATCCAATGAGGTACTTGGAGTAGACGACGACGGTCTCGCCCGTGACGACGTTGAGCATCGTCGCCTCGACGGGGTAGTCACCTCGCGCGAGATCCGTGTTGGCGGTGACGAACTCGTAGGGGCGGAAGACGCCTCCAGGGGGCGCAGGGATATCCTTGTCGGCGGGAAGGTGGGTACGACGCTGGAGGGAGGCTGGAGTCAGTATGGAGATGGGAGGGTGGGAGGAGAGGACGCACTGCTTCGGTCTCGTCGAGGAACGCGTTCTCAATCAATCCTTGGTGCAAAAGGAGCGTCTGCAACGTCAAATGTGTTAGCTGGGAGTAGGTAGTCGCGCGCGGAAAAGGAACGCACGTAGTTGTCAACAACGTCGATGAAATCCGGGCAAGAAGGCGCGCGGGAAGTGCGAGCGAGGGCTGCAAGATCAAGGACCGAATTAGCTGTGTTGTGCGAGTGCTGAATGAAAGAACAGCTCACCCTCAGTAGGAGTAGGATCCCAGAAAGCGACCTCGTACACGCGCACTCCCTCAGATATGATCCGCTTCGCGAGTCCAGCGACTGGCACTGCTCCAGGCTTTCCTCCCTTGGGCTTGACGCCACCAATGTTCCTCATGACCTGCGGGTAGCGCAGCTTAGCTCTAGCTTCGACGCACAGGAGAGGAGACGCAGAAGACGCACTTCGATGGTGCGCGGCTGTAGTCCGTCGGCGCGTCCAGCAGTGGTGGGTTCGGGGCGGTTGTCCTGCGCGACTGCGTTAGCTACAGCAGGGAAGGAGGCGCGACAAGCTTACAATCTGGCAGACGGACAGGCCGTAGGTCGCGTAGCACAGCGACGCCATGATGCCGGCGGGCCTGCACACAAGGGAGGTTAGCTCGAGCGCCGCTGTCTCTGCCCTCTGCGGGCGGTACGCACCCAGCTCCGACGACGACAATGCTAAGGAGAGGGAGCTGGTTAGCGCGGCGATCGATGGGAGCAGCCAGCTCGAGTCAGGGGGGCTGGCTCAAGGGAGGAGGGCGTACTCGTATTCTTTGGCAGGGACGATTGTAGAAGCCATTGTGAGAGTCCTGGGTGAATGGTAGGAAGGCAAGAGTGCTCTCGCTTTAGAGCTGGTGCCTGAACGGCTCACGGCTGTGGAGAATCTGGAGTGAACGTCGATTTGCGGTGGCGGGAAAAAGGTCTCCCAGATTCCGGGCGATTACCGATGAGCTCGTGTGGGAGAGCCGATGGGGAAAGTTACGGACGGAACCAGGCCGGCAGGCTTTGTCCGCGGAGGAGAAAGGGAGGAAGAAGGGAAGAGGGCCAAACGCGCCCTCGGAGTCCGCTGAATGAACGCGAATCTGAGTCGGAGCGCGAGTTCCTGCTTCTTTTTCTCACAAAAGCTGGCTGCTTGAGGCTCTCAAAGGGCTGGAGAGAAAGCGCGCTCTGCTAAAGGGAAGTACTGGCACAGTGACAGTCAAGTCGCGAGAGGGCGACTCGGACTGAGATCGTCTGAGCAAGGAAGGCAGAGAGGAGGTCCGCCAGGCAAGTCAAGCTTGCTGTCAAATTGCAGAGATAGTGTACAGTAGTCTTCGTTAAACGATAGAGAAGGGTGACTGCCGGAGAGAAGGGCGGGTCAGCGAAAACTCGAGCAGTTGGGAAGAAGGAGCGGACCTTCGTAAGCGTCTAGTCGATGCCCACCTCCTCGCACTCCATCTATCGCAGGTGTTCTCCATGTACTGATCCTGGCTGAACGCAAAAGACAAACATCAGCCCGAATCTTCAAAGTCACGACGAAAAAAGGAAGACTCACCCGTGCCTAGGGGAGTACATCTGCGCTCCCTGCTCGGTTGCGCGCAGCCGCACGCAGGCTGCTTATACAGCGAGTCCTTCGTGTGCTCCCTCGTTGTGAGAGCCTTCCCCCTCTCCCCTCACTCCATCTCGACGATCCCCACTGCTCGCTTCGTTCCTCCCACCCCTCCCTCGACCACCGCTTCCGGGTTCCCCACAAGCTTCTTCTTCGTGATTTTGGGCCTCGCCGAGATATCCAGAAGGTGGGCCAAAGGAGCTGCCTTGTCCGTCTCTCCCTCCTCCTCGCCCTCCTCCTCACTTTCTTCACTGCTGCTGCTGTCGCTGCTATCCTCGTCGCTGCTACTCATCTCCTCGAGCGTGACGCCCTCCTCCTCGTCCTCCATGCGATCCCCTTGCGCGAGCATCTCGTTGGCGGTCCGGATTTGAGGGAGGAAGGCGGCGAGCCGGTTCATGAGGTCGGAGGGAGGGGGAGGCAGGACGAAGCGCGACGAGGGCGGGGGAACGGTGGGGACTTCGAGCTTCTCCGGTGCAGGGGAAGGGGACGCCGTGAATTTGGAAGAGTCGTTGACCATAGCGGGTACGTGGTCGAAGGAAGGGCTCGAGCAGCAAGAATCGTTCGCGACCTCGCCGCTTGTGCTCGACCAACACGCTCTCAGCGTCGTCCTCTAGGTCCTTGCTCGTGGGCTCTACAGTAGGTATACCTGGGTAGCTACGGCGCGGATCTCTGCTCACCAGTCTCTCTCTCAAGGCGTCAGGTCGACCATTTCCACGCGAGGGTCGTGCGCTTCCTTGTCGACGATGGCCGACCTCCCAGCTTCCCCTCAGACAGCAAGCTCCACCGCCCCCTTCGTTCCCAGCCCTGCTCCAAGCCCCTCGTCCTCGCAACGAGTCAATTCGATCCGCCGCAAGCCCGTCCCCACCAGCTTCCCCGAGCGCGACGACTCGACGCTCGTGCACTCTGTGGAGGGGGACGAGACTCTCCTAGGCGGTACAGAGAGCAGGGACGGTCACTCGGAGGAAGGGAAGCAGAAGGGCAAGGCTGCTGCGACGGACTTGTCGCCTCACGACCTCCAACGACCCTCGACGGAATTAGCGCACTCGTTCCCTCCCCCTACCGCCCACACGTCCTTCCAGTACATCCCCAACTCTCTCCCTTCCCCCGCCTCCGCCTATTCCTACGCCCCGACCTCTCCTCTACACGACGCACCTTCAGCTTCAGCCCCTCCTCTGAATCCCTCATCTTTGGCGCGCGGACGTGCGAGCTATCAGGACGAGGAGCAGAAGTACGCGAGATTGCTGAGTCGACCTAGCGTTCACTCTCAGCGGAGCTCGGTGGCACCCGAGAGCGTCTTTGGTACGCCGCCGGTCGGGTGAGTATCGAGTCTCGCTACGCCGGAAGGTGCTGACGGTGGTTGCAATTGCAGGACCATCGGGACTCACAAGCCGAGAGAGGTGGTGCGAGTGGTGAGGGATTACACGGGCGGAGAGCTTCCGCAATTCTGGTCGGGGTGGATATGGGAGCTCGAAGGACGGGTGCGTCCTTCCTCCGGGTCTGCAAGACGAATGCTGACTCTCCCTTGCTGTGCAGATTACGCCGACCGAGTTTCAGAACACTCTGAACGAGCTCAACACGGCTCTGGCATCGGCGAACGACCCCTTCAAGTCGTGCTTCGACAACTGCCTTGCGATCTTGACGCTCTACATCAGTCCTCTCATCCTCAGCAGTCATTACGAGCGGGTACGTCCTCCTCGCATTCCTCACGTATCAGGCTGACGCTTATATCCGCCGTTCGCAGGAGATGAAGAAGTTCGAACGCATCCTCGAGCGTGCGAACCGAGACCTCTTCAACCCAGCGGGTCTTAACATTCTCTCCCCTCGAAGAACCGCCTTTCTCTTTGTGAGCTCGTTCAGCGTTAGCTTTTGGTCAACTCGCTAACTTGTGTCGACGCAGCTCGAGATCCAATACTATTAGTCCTCCGCGGACCTGCTCCCCTCTCCTCCACTTTCTCGCAGCTGTACCCTCTCTCTTGCGTACCCCTGCATTACCGCATACCCTCGGTTAGCGCAAGTAATCGGTTTTGTTTCTCCAGCGCACGCAGTCGTTCAGTCGGGACCTTCGAGGTCGGCGTCCCTCGCGCGCCCTGCTCAGCCACTTCTCTCGTCGTCGCCCACCAGTTCTCGACGATTGATCTTGCACGAAAGCGAGTCGACCTCTGCCTAGCAGAGCCACTCTGAAATCCTCGAGAACAGTGACACTGTCATTTGCTCCCGTCGCGGCGGTGACACTTCCTCCCTCTCGAGCCTGTTTCTCCTTTGCCTTCCTCCAAAACTCGAAAGACGAGGATGCTTCCATCTGCACCTTTATCTGCACGCGACTTCGACGGCCCCACGGCCCCTATCCACCTCATCAGCGGTGCGCATCCCCCTGGCGAAACCGACCTCAGCGCGAGGTGTCGCGCTCTGGCCAGGAGCTGGGGTTCGTCCGCGATAGAAGAACAACAGCACCAGCGCGACAGCTCGCCCGACGGTCCCTCCTCTCGTCGAACCCAACACCAACCTCTCAGCCCTCTCACCACCTACGCGGGGCTGCCTTCCCCGCGCTTCGGGAACGGACCACCGACGCCCGAGGGCTCTTTCCTGGACGAAATTGAGGAGGAGCCTGAGGAGGGGACGAGGACGCCTTTGAGGGCTGCGGGGATACAGGAGCAGGGGAAGAGGAACTCGGGGACGGGAGCTAGCTCGTATTTTAGCCCGCCGGCGTCGGCGCTGGGGGAGGACGAGAGCTCGGAGTTTGGAGGGAGGAAAAGCTGGGGGAGATACGCGGGAGCTTCTGGAGGACCGTTGGAGAGGATGGTGAACCAGGGTGAGTCTACGCGGGGAGAAACGCCAGACGCAAACTGACCTGAAGACGCAGAAGTCGAGAGTCCCGTACCAGCTGCTCTGAAGGATGGCGCCACTACGCTCGAGGCTTCTGTTTGGCTGGAGAACGGGGAGCTACTCGTGAGCTTCGTTCGCTTATCGCGTACGGATTGCGAGGCTGACGGCTTGTCGAGCAGGTGGGTCCGGATCGCGCGTCGCTCTCGCCTGACGGAACGCTGTCCTCGCTTTACCTGGGTACGTCCCTCGTCCACTAGGTTGAGCCTTTCTAACCTGTCTGCAGAACCTTTGATGAAGCTCCTGGGTCCTGCCGATCCCTTCTCGGCTCCCTCGCACCACCAACGTCGTCGGAGGTGCGTCCTTTCGCAATTCCTCATAGACCACCACTGATTCAACACATTCACAGCGCTGGATCCTTCCCGCAAATCAACGCCACCACCCCTTTTTTCATGATCCTCAACCTCCGCACCTCGCCCTCGATGACATTCTCCTTTGTCCTCCACGATCTCGCTCCGCTCCCGACGCCGCACTCCTTACTTTCTACTGCCCCAACGCCTCCCTCACCACCCCAGGCCTCATCACCGTCCTTATTTCAGCCTCTACCGCGCCCCTCGACGACATCCACCACCTCACCCCACGCTACGTCTTCGTCGAAGCGCCGATCGACCGGCTTTAGGACGTGGACGTCGGACGTTGCGCCCGTTGCGGCTGGACCTTTGAAAGAGTCGACGGGGTGGGAAGGAGTGCGCGCGGTGACGGAGGATCAGCTGGGGGTGATTCGCGAGCAGGTCGAGGTTGCGCATTCTCGCGGGATGAGGGTGCGGTATTCGCATGTCCCCAAGTTCGTCTTTCACGGCTTTCGCAGCTTTGGGCGTGAACTGATGCAGCTTTGCAGATATCCTCTACATGCGAGGGAAATGGTTAGGGAGACGCTCGCGAAGGAGGGCGTCGACATCGTCTAGCCAACACTCCTCCCCAGCTTCCCCTCTATATATATTCTGTGCTTTCTCTGTTGGTGTAGTATCTTTGGACTCGCAATACACGATATCGTCATTTCGTACACCTTACCCTCCAAACTACAGTATCCAAGATAAACAGATCACATCTCCGCCCCGCGCCTACTTCCCTCCAAACCCACCCCAAGCTCCCAACCTCGCCCACTGCTTCCCAGCACTCTTTACCGGGCTCCCAAACTCCTCCTCAGCGCTCACCAGGTCCTCAAACCGACTCTCTTCCTCAGTCCCGTACAGCGTCCTCTTCGCCTCGGGCGTCGGTGGCGCCTTGCTCTTCTTCGGAGACGCGTTGGAGAGCTCTCCGAAGGGCCGCTTGAAGGGGCTCGAGAGGGGGAAGGGAAGTGAGGCCATTGGGAGGGATTTGCGAGCTGAGATGGGGGCGGGGAGGGAGGAGGAAGGGAGGGAGGAGGAGAAGAAGGATGGGTCCGAGGTCGAGGGTTCTTCGTCGCCTGATTTGGTGCGGACGACCGTGTCGGCTCGAATGGAGGAGCGACTCACTTCGGCGTCGAAGGAATCCCCCTCTTTCTCCTCCGACGAAGAGTTGACGCGAACCTTCTTGCGAACATGTCCCACTTCCTTCTCTGCCGAGAATAACGCCGCCATCATCCCTCCTCGTCCCTCCTCCCTGCGCGTCGGCGGGCTCAAAAGCACCTCAATCGACAAATCACTCGCGTCGCTCTCCCTCGTCCGCTTGCCCAACGCCCTCGCGCTCGGAGGCGCCGGGCTCTCGGACGCCGTGATAGGACGAGGAGAACGCAGGTGAACGAGGTGAGAAGGGAGAGCGAGGTTGGAGAGCTTGCGAGGGGAGTTGCGCGCGCTGATCGGGGCGAGGGAGAGGGATCGGCGTGCGGGGCTGCGCGTGAGAGAGCGCGTGGGGGAGGGGCTGGAGAAGGCTGTCATGCTCTTCGTGGGAGGGGCGTCCGAGCATGAAGGAGAGGGCGCGGGGAGCTGAGGCTGGGATTGGCGAACGGGGGATCGCTGGACCGCAGCGAGGGGCGAAGGTTCGAGGGCGGAAAGTCGCGTCGAGACATCCTGGTGGAACGAGGAGACGACGCCTTCGAGCGCGTCTTTCCACTCCTTCGTCGCGTCTTGCACCGCGAGAACCTCGTCCACGAATCCCTCCTTCGTCCCGATACTCCGATACTCCGATCGCCTTCATCTCGACCGAGAGCCTCTCGACACGCTCATCGAGCTCCGAGCGGTATCCATCGATCTTGGCGTCCACGAGAGCGAGGATCTCAGCCTTGGAGAGCTTGGGGCTCTGCGGAGGCGGGAGGTGCGCGACGGTAGCCTCGAGGTCGACGAGGGCTGAACGAGCGGCCGCAAGGTCTTTCTGGAGAGAATCGACGGTGTTGACGAGGGAAGCGATCGTCGCCTTCGTCCCCGGAGAAGTAGCGTAGACTGCACGTACGTACACTCCATCAGCTCCCTCTCCCGCCCAAACAGCAGGCGAAACGCACCTCGAGCCTCTTGAACGACCTTCTTCCCCTCGGGCGTCCCGATACGCATCTCATCCTCCTTCTCAGCCGGGACCTGGACCTGCGGCGCCTTTCCCGCTTTCGGTGCGGGAGCTTTCTTCCCCTTGATGACGGGGGCTTTCTTCTGCGCGGGGGCGGGAGGGGATGGTGCAGATTCTTCGGGCCTGCAACGGACGGGATGAGTGGGTGCGGTAGCGGTGGCGGTGTGGAGGAGCGGAGCGTACGATGAGAAGTGAGAGGCGAGGAGGGTGATGAGGACGTCTGTCTTGCCGTTCGCTTTGAGTTCGTTCTCCTGCGCGTGCGGAGGTCAGTAGGGTCTTGCGCTGAAGGAGGAGGAGAGGCGGACTTTGCAGAGAGCTTGTAGCTCTGTGCGTTTCATCGCTTGGAGCTGGGGGAGGGTCGGGTTCGCCATTGGGAGGTTGTTGTTTGGGAAAGTGTGGGCCCAAGAGGAGCGGTTCTCGACGGGTACGGTCTGCTTTAGAGTAAAGCGGGCGTGGCGTAGTTCGTACGGCGGGAGAGAGTTGAGAGTGTTGAAAGGTGTTCAAGTGGGGTCAAGGGAGGAAAAAGTGAGCGAGACCAGCAGACTTCGCTCAACTCTAGTCACGTGAGATGGAATCGACTCTCTTCTCCCGTTCATCTCTCGCAAAATCAAAGTAACAATAGCCCAGCCCAGCCTCCCCTCAAGCCTCCAACTCCTCCTGCGTCTCCACCTCTCCCCACTCCTCTTCCTCCTGCACCACTCCCACCACTTCCACCGCACTACTCCCCCTACTCCCCAACGGCACCCCCACCGGCCCCAACCTCTTCCTCCCCCCACCCTCACTCCTCACTCCCCTTCCCCTATTCCACGTATCCCGACTCCTCATCCCGTCCCTATCAAACCTCATCTCGAACGGCTGCCCGCTCGCCAATCCCCGGAGCTGAGAGATTTGGTCGAGCGTTTCAAGGTCGGCGACGACGGGGTTGTCCCATGGACAATGCGTGATCACTAGGTTTCGCAAGGAGGGGAACGGGGTAGGCGGAGCGAGGAAAGAGACGAGGGCTTCGAAAGGAGGTGGTTGGAGGCCTAGGGCGAGGAATTGGAGGGAGGGGAGGCCGGGCGGGGCGGAGGGGGTGTGGGGCATTCCGAAGGATCGTTTGGAGGGGGGTGGAGTGCCGAGAGTGCGGAGGGAGGAGGGGGAGAGGAGGGAAGGGCCGGAGAGGGAGAGGAAAGTGAGGGAGGGGCAGGAAGGGAGGACGGCTTCGAGAGGGGTTTGACCGGTCGGTGTTGAGAGAGGTTGAGTTGATAAGTCGAGGGAGAGGGATTTGAGAATACTGCCGCGTTGTTGGACGACTTCGGCGATCCCGCTCAGCGTGAGGAGGGGAGCGAAGGGCTTGACCTCGGCTTCTGGGTCGAGAGGATCAATGCGGGCGGAATGGAGGATGGAGAGAGTGGTGAGGTGGCGGGAATGGGCGACGAGAGCTTTGAGGTGCTTGTCCGTCACGCTCAGCGCGTGACCGAGGTACAGCTCCCGCAGTTCGCCAAACGAGAATCCCTCGACCCAGGAATCCGTACTCCCGAACCCGATGCACGAGGTGAGGATGTGCAGCTCCTCGATCTCGGGACAGGCTTTGGCGATTCGTCGGAGGTCGCCTTCGTGCATCCTCGCCGTTCCATCCCTGCTTCGAGTGCAGCCTTCGCCGAGCTTGAGCCTTCGCAAGTTCTTCATATTCGTAATGACCCGCACGAGTTCCTCTTGCACACAGCGAACCTATTAGCTCCTTCTCCAAAAACCTCGAACCGTGAAAGAACGACGCACCTGGTCCTTGAGCTCCACGGAAGGCAAATCCAGCGAGATGAGGTTCGGTGTCTTGTCAAGAATAGAGAGTACAGTCTTGGCGACGACAGTAGGAGAGACACTTGCGCCCAGGAGGACCCTCGTAAGGTCTCCAAAATCGGGAAAGTGGTGGATCCAGCTCCCGAGCAACGGGTTGACCTCGAGGCTCGCCGCGAGCGCCATCATTCTCTTCGCCTGATCCCCTCCTGCGCGTAACCAGTCGACGAGGTCAGGCTGGCGAAGGAGGACGGCGCGGACGGGGTCGAGGAAGTGCGAGTGGGAGAGGGCGAGAGATTTGAGGTCTGAGATGGGCCGGTAGTTTGGGATGGGGAATGGGGAGACGACGTGTTCGAGAATGAGGGAAATGGTGTCGTCGGGGAGGCGGAGGGCGGCGGCGATTGAGGTGCCGTGGTAGTAGCCTGGAGGTCGGTAGGGAGGTGGGGGAGGAGAAGGTGGCTCCTCTGGAGTCGGCTTTGGCGCGGGTTCTGGCGCGGCCTCCTCCTGTTCGTTCGATTCTGGAATGGACTGCATGCCTGCTTGAGGAGCGTTAGTGTGGGGTTCTCGGAGTGAGGGGGAGGAGAGAGGGGTTGTGAGCCTACCTAGCCTGATGGAGTCGGTAGCTTGGGTCCCTGTAAGCGCTTGCTCGTTGCGCACAGCTGTCCTAGCTTGAGCTTGGTTCCTCGTGCAGCTCTTGCTCTTACGAAGTCGGGGTGAGACTGAGAGGGCCCTCGAGCCGCAAGGCGGAGCTGGCCTAGCGCAGCTGCTACAGCCGCGGTAGCACCTCAGCGCCTCAGCCTCCACCTCCTCCTCTCCGAGCCTGCTTCCGCCAACAAACCCCAAGATGAACATCCGAACCATCTCCCTCCCGCGTAACCAGGCTGTGGGCAGCAGCTCAGCAGCAGTCCGACACTACGCCACACCCGCGAAAGGCGGCAAAGTCGCTCCCAAGGCCGGCGGGAGCAGGAAGAAGGCCGCAGAGCAATCGAGCGGGCCTCGAGGGAGCCGAGGACAAGAGGGCGGAGGAGACGTTCGCCTCGAGACGATCAGGAAGGTGCGCTCTTCCTCTTCTGAGCTCCCGAGCATCCCCAGCTGAACGAACGAAACAGATCCTCTACGACTCGGACCCGAGCGACGCTTCTCGCCTTGCCGCTCTCGCCAAAGTCGTCCCCTCCCTCGAAGCGCACACGACGATCGAGCGCGCCTGGGCTCTCCACAAGCGACACGAGCGAGAATCGAACGCCGCTGAACTAGCGCGCAAGTACTCGTCCATGCGCGCTGCGATCGACCTCCTCGAGGAGACGGATGCGGGGTTGTGGGAGAAGGCGGTCGGGGGAAGGAAGTTCCAGAATGTGGATCAGGCGGGGGCGACGAATGCGAGGTTGGAGGGGTTGGTGCCGAGGGAGATGAGGGTGCCGATGGAGCAGGGAGGGACGGCGTTGTGGGATAAGGACTGGAAGTCGCCCAAGGTGGTCGAGGAGAAGCCTTGAGCGGAATTCAAAGGTGTATTGGAGGGAGTCGAGGTGCGAAGGGAGGGTCTGCTCGGCGAGGATAGGATCCTGCTCGACTTCTGCTTCGGTTCCCTCACTGCTCGCTTTTCCGTTCCAGGCTTTTCTCTCTCCGTACTCTGAAGGAATGGGAGAAGGCAGCGAAGGAGGTGAATGGGAAGAGGCTCGCACACTTCGCACTTCAAGCCCTCTGCGATTTCAAAATGTGTACGACACCTTCCCGTTAAAGTACGACGGCAAAGGCAACCCATCATCCAGCCAAAGTACACCTCCGTGATCCCCTTCTTGTCGAGCTTGGGGGGATCCCAATCGGCGTCGCGAGTGAAGCAGACTCTCGCGCTGGCGGGGAAGGAGGGAGACTTGTAGGGTCGAGGTCGGCGTTTGGCAGCTACCTTGCCGTTTCCAGCAGCATTTGCCGTCGTCGTCTTTGCGCGAGGTGCTCGTCGACGTTCAGCTGGCATCTTGAAGAGGATGAAGGAGAAGAAGTGAAGGAGCGGAAAGGGGGGTCAATTTGAGCTCGGACCCTTCTTGACCCAAATTTTGATCTCTCCCAGCTGAGCTCTCCCAACTCGACTCTCGAACAGGCCAGCCCCTCCCCCTCCCCCCGCCTCTCTTTCCGCGCCCGCCCCTCCGCAGAACGACCGATGGAACCCGAGCACAAGTTCACCAAAAAAGCAGAAGAAGGCGCAAGCCTTCCGCGCCAACAAGGGCAAGGGAAAGAAGGACGAGTCCCAAGCCGACGTTCCCGAGGAGGAGAACCTCGATCTCGACTTGCCCGAAGCAGTAGAGGAGGAGGCGGCGGTGGAGAAGACGAAGAAGCGCAAGAGGGTTGTCGAGGAGAAGGAGGGGGAGAAGGAGGTGGCGAAGGATGTGGTGGTCGAGGGGGAGGGGGAGAGGAAGAAGAAGAGGCAGAGGGGGAAGAAGAAGAGTGAGCAGAGGTCGGCGGAGGATGGGAAGCCGAGGTTGTTGCTGTTCGCTGGTATGTCCTTGTCCTCGAGGTGGTCTTGCGAGGGAGGAGGAGCTGATTCCGTGCTGGTCGTTCTCGCAGGAAACCTCCCGTTCAAGGTCACTGTCGAAGCTATTCAAGCCCACTTCAAGCCCTGCGGTTCGTCCTCTCGCAGCAGCTCACCGAGCTACACTGAACTTCATCCTCTCAGGCGAAACCCCCATCGTGCGACTCCTCACCCCCAAACCCTCTCCCACCGCCACCGTCGTCAAATCCAAAGGCTGCGCCTTCCTCGAATTCACCCTCGCCACCTCTCTCCAAGCCGCGCTCCGCCTGCACGAATCCGAGATGCAAGGACGCAAGATCAACGTCGAGCTCACCGCGGGCGGAGGAGGCAACTCGACCGCTCGCAAGGCCAAGATTGACGAGAGTCGAAAGCGGCTCTTAACCGAGCGGGAGAAGACGGCGGCGAACAAGAGGAAGAGGGAGGGAGAGGGGGAGAGCAAGGACAAGAGCGGCAAGTGGAAGAAGGAGGAAGTGGTCGAGGAGAAGCCCAAGACGGTCGTGGTCGATGGCGTCGTCAAGAAGATGCGGGATCGCAGGATTCCAAAGGTCGATGCGAGTGGGAAGGAGAAGGAGAGGGCGAGGAAGGCGGTGGCGAAGGCTGCGAGGGCGTCGAGTGGAGCCAACGCGATCGTTATCGGCTGAGCGGGATGCGGGAGAGTGGGGGGTTGCTATTCCATCTAGTCGTTTACATACGTCGCTCGCCGTTCCTCGTTCGTCGATCTGCGAGCTCAGAAGAGCAGGGAGACGTATCCTCCGATCACTGCGCGCACTCTCATCAGCTTCGCTCTCGCACCTCCAAGGCTCACACCAACGTACTCAGGAGTCCTCCAAGCGGCGTCATAGGACCCGCGATCTTGCCCACCGGCCTACGAAGAACGCACCATCAGCTCCCTCCCCTCCTCCTCCCTACCGCACTCACTTCGACTTCCACAACAACAGCGCAAAGATCGATCCCGAGAACAATGTAGTCCCAGCAATAATTAACGGCGCCGCCCACCGGCGGTTATACACCGGATGCTGCGAGATCGCCAACAGCGCAACTACTCTCATCAGCTCCTCCCTCGTCAAGCTGAGGAACGCACGTACTGCCGTTAAAGATGGCGTAGTTGGATGCAAGGCTCCAAGTAACGGTCTTCTCGCCCAAGCGGGGGGCGAGAGCGTGTGCTCCCATAGCGCCGGCTGTGATACCGGAGGCGGCTGGAGATGGGGTCAGCGGAGGGAGGGCAGGGGAGGGGGGGACGGACTGAGAGCTGCGCCGGCTTTCCAGGCGAGGGCGGCGGAGGCGAAAGGAGGCATTGTGAGAGAGAGAGAGGGGTGTGGGGAGGAAGTGGGAGGAGGGAGAGCTCGGAGAGATGAACTTCGGAGTTGGGCTGAGCTCGATGAGGTCGTAGGAGCTGGTAGAGGGACCTCTACTGAGCTTGCAGCCTAATAGAAGACTCTCTCGAAGCGAATAATGATACTCGTGTGCCATGCTCTTCCCTGATAAGACTAGCCCCTTGCTGCCGCCCCCCGCAGATGCGCCCGACCAAGCCACTACCAACCGCCGCGTACCCCAGATTCCAGAACCGATCCCGATCACTTGCTGGTAAAGTAGCGATCTCCAAAGTCTGCACGACGAGAGCGAGATCAGCAAACAGTCCTCCGCGAGGGGAGCGAAGGAACGGACCTCCAAGCCCAGGGACGATGTACTTCTGCTCGTTGAGCGCCTCGTCGACCCATGCGGTCACAACCTTGACACCGGGGTACGCCTGGTGCATCGCTTCGAGTCCTTCGGGACACGAAACGAGGTTGAGGAAGATGATGCGAGATTCGGGAACGCCGTGCGAGATGATGACCTCGATAGCCTTGATCGCTGAGCCACCAGTAGCTGCAGACGTCGGCGTGAAGAGTCAGCATTGCTTTCTCAGAGAAGGAGAGTTCGACGCACCGAGCATGGGGTCGAGCAAGAGAGTATACCGTTCCGCGATATCCTCAGGCAGCTTCTGGTAGAACAACTTCGCCAGCGCAGTCTCCTCATCCCGCTGAATCAAGATCTTGCCAATCCGCACCGCTCTGCACCCCCACAATACACATCAGCTCCACCCCTCCCATCGCATATCACGCGACCTTCTTCAGAAAACGCACCGGCAGCACTCCCTGAGCCCAGCCTCCATCGCCTCTCCCGCACGCATGATTGAGATCCCGCAGATCTTTCCCTCGAAGCCGACGCCGTTGTAGTCGAGACCTGGAGGGCGGAGGATCAGCTGGAGAAGCAGAAGTGCGGGACAGGAGGCGGACCGGTGGGGGTCGTGACAGCTGTGAAGAGCGTGTCAGCGGCTGAGCGGGGTGGATATAGGAGAGAACGTACTCTTCTCGACGACGGGGAGGTGGTTGAGGCCTTTGGGAGAGGGAGTGAGCAGGTTTCAAGGCAGGATCCAAAAATGCACAGCAGCTCACCCTCCTCGACGAGCAACCTGTGGGACGCGCCGAGTTAGCTGTGCTCCTGGATGATTGAGAAGAACTGCTGAGGAGCACCTCGACGCACCTGATGATCCTGTCGCTGTAGAAGATAAAGTCACCGCGCGAGGTGGACTGGTCGCGGATGATTGTGAGGAGGCCAGCGAGCTGGTTGGTGCGCTTGAGGGGGAAGGCGTTGGGAGTGAGGTTCTTGGGCTCTGGGAGGATCTCGTTGAGGGCGGACATGGTGAGGTGTTGGCTTGAGAGATAGCGGGCTCTTGATCTTCGAGTCGAGCGAGCGCGACTTGCGGCTCGCCCGCTGGCCTGCTCTCCTCTCCCCGTACTCTTCTCTCGGCCGCTTCTGGTTGTCCTTTCGCGAAACGTACATTCCATTCCAGATAGACCGTCCGTGCCAATCTAACAATACCCTGCCCGCAGCTTCGCACGAAATGGACAACCCCAGCTCCTCATCTCCCGGGCCCCACGACAACACCAAGTCGCTCCACTGGGGGCCGCCCATCACCTCCACAACGAAATGCGTCGTCATCTTCCTCCACGCCCGAGGTAGCTCGCCGGACGAAGACCTGCCCGTCTTCGAGGGGACGTTCGGGTCCGCAGGTGGGGCAGCTCAGGTGAGCGCGATCGGGCTGCGAGCACAGGACGAGATCTGGTCAGTACGCTCCCTAGCAGCCGAGTTCCCATCTCACCAACTCGCAGGTACCCTGAGGGATGGAACAAGCCCATCGCGATGCAGGAGCCGTGGCTCTCCTCCGCCCTCTCCCTGATCCACAATACCATCACCGCCCTCCCCATCCCCCCCCTCCCGCGTCGTCCTCCTCGGCATCTCCCAAGGCGCTGCACTCGCCATGACCTACGCCCTCGCCCATCCCCGTCGATACGGTGGAATCCTCGCCCTCTCTGGCTCCGTCGTCGGGGTGCCTGCGGATTGGCCGGCGCAGGAAGCGAGATTGGAAGGGACGCCCGTGTACATCGCCTGGGGAGACAAGGACCAGTATCGTGGGATGGCGAGGGCTGAGGAGGAGGTGAAGGCGTTCAGGGAGAGGGGAGCGGAGGTCGAGCTGCAGGTCTTTCCCTCGATGGGTCACTGGGCGACTGCGAGAGAGCTGGAGAGGTTGGGAGAGGTCATCAAGGAGGTCGTGGAGCAGTAGGAGGTGGAATGAGTTGTGGGTAGATAGCTGCTGAGCTCGAGGTTGGCCGAGTCGAGAGTAGCGGACGGCCCTTGTAGGTGGGACTCAGAGATGAACCGGCTTGCAGCTCTTCCTTGTTCGTCGGAACCGCCCTGAAGCCTTGCTGAGGTGCGTCTGGTATGAACGAGTCGTGGCAGGAACGAAAGAAAGGACGAGCTCGCGGAGGTTCACTTCCTCCCGTCAACGTTCCCAGCACCTGGCGATGGCAGGCTCCCGCTACGCCTACGTACGCCTCTCTGAGATCCCCGACCCTCTCCTCCCCTCCACCTTCTTCGTGATCCGACTCGACGGCAAGGGCTTCCATGGGTTCTCGAAGGCGCACGACTTTGACAAGCCGAACGACATGGGCGCGCTCGAGCTGATGAACATGGCGGCGAAGCGGACGATGGAGGGGAAAGAGCTCTGTGGGGAGTGTGTGGCTGGATTCGGGGAGAGCGACGAGTTCAGGTGCGTTGAGCTGGGTGGGGCGAGGACGAGGGAGGGAGCTGACTGGCGCGTAGCTTCGTGTTTAAGCGCTCTTGCAAGCTCTACGGACGGAGAGAAAGGTGCGTTTCTACCCTGGCTGAGAGCTGGAAGCGCTTGCTCACGACCTCCACTCGCAGCAAGCTCGTAACCCTCGTATCCTCGCTCTTCACCTCCGCCTACGTCTTTCTCTGGCCCCAGTACTTTCCAAACTCGCCATTGCAGCTCGACAACTTGCCAATATTCGATGGACGGTGCGTTCTGAGCTTTTGGGACGCGTTGGGAGGTCTGCTGACGCTGAGCGAGCAGGATAGTGCAGTACTCGACGGAGCTCGAAGTGCGTGACTACCTCCGCTGGCGACAAGTTGACAGTGCGTTGATGATATTCCTGACTACGAACTGTGCTGATTTCCGAACGTGCAGCGCACATCAACAACATGTACAACACCTGCTTCTGGGCACTCGTTCTGCAAGGTGGTCTATCCCTCCAGGACGCACACAAGGAGCTCAGTGTGCGTACTACAGTCGCCTGTTCTCTTTGAAACAGCGTAACGGACAATCTTGCGTGCTCAGGGAACGATTTCGAGCCAGAAGCAGGAGCTGCTGTTCTCTCGATTCAGAATCAACTACAACAACCTTCCGCTGATGTTCCGCAAGGGAAGCACGCTGCTTTGGGAGAACGAACCGACAAGTCCACTAGATCTTGTCGCCGAGGTCCGCGCTTTTCGCTTGCGAATGGTCCTCATTCTCACAAATCTCGAGCAGGCCCCCGAACCGGCATCAACACCGTCGGAAGCCGAAGGAGTTGCAGCGAGCGAGAGCGCCCCGACTCATTTACGCAAGCGGAAGGAGAAGGCGCCAAAGGTCAAGCGAAGAGTGGTGGTGTTGCACGAGGACCTCATCAACGACCCGTGGTGGGAGACGGGGAGAGGTGCGGGTCTACTCGAGAGTTGAGGGCGTTGAGGACTATGACGTGTGAGCTCGCTTTTCGAGTATCGTCGGAGTTGGGCTGACGAGCTTGCAGTGCAGATGTACCCTTTGCCATCGTATCGCGTGTCGCTTGCCAAATTTCTCAAAATCTCGGGCTCAGTTCTCGCTGCGGCACTCGACTCCTCCGCAACACCAGCCAGCTTATCATGCGTACTGACGGTGCGTTCAGCTGCTTTCCTGCCCCAGACGCGCTTCTGATCGACGTCGCAGCGACTCGGCTCCCGTCCTCGTCGCCTTCTGCTCCTCGGCCTCCCAACCTCTCCAGCGATTCACTCTCGCAAGCCCTACTCTCTTAACTGCGTGTCTCTCCCAACTGCGCATCGGCATCGCCCCGTCGGTTCCATCGCTTCCTCCCTCTCCTTTTCAGCAGCTTCCGCCGGCTGTTGTTGCTTCCATCCGTTCCCACCTCCCCGGGCTTCTGCTCGATTCTCCAGCTTCGATGGGACTTCGGAAAGCCTTTCGATCGTGCTTGGCACGTATCGTACTCTGTGTCCTCAAAGAAAGCAGCATTCTTACGCCCTTCCCGCCTAACTCGCGCTCGGTCCCCTACTCCCTGGAGGTCCCTGATCTCCGAGGTCCCACCACGCTGAAGGTTTTCGTTTGCCGGCAATCATGCAGCTCCCTTCTTCTCTCCTCTAGCCTCTCCCTCGTCTCCCTCTCCTCCTCCCAACACCAATGTCGGGCTCCGTCGTCCACCTTCTCGTTGCTCGGCAACTGTTGGGACCCAAAGCCAATCCCGACCCAGTCGCTAATGTCGAGCAGCACTTCTCTGCAATCATGGGTCCTTGGCTGGTCGCGAGCGTCCTCCAGGCGTTCCTGTTCGGCTTGATCATCGTCCAAAGGTGAGTACCCGACGCGCTCTTCAGCAGCGTTGAAGCTGACCGACTTCGCAGCTACGATTATTTTCTTCTCGTACGTCAGCACGGGGACGATGGAGCAGGGAGTGAGTCCAGCTGACCTTCTCTCGTCGCAGTACAAGAAGGATAGCAAGTGGATGCGGAGTATGGTGGCCTCTCTTGTCGCCATCAACGCCATCTGCGCAGTGACAGACGTCTGCAAGTCCCGAATCGCAGCAGCTCTCCTCGCTTCGTTCTGATCCCATTTCTCGCAGACCTCGGTTACGATGCGTTCGTGTTGAACTTTGGACGTAAGTGCGGGCTTCTCGCGTCCCTTTGCTTTCGCTGATCCCCTCTGCACCCAGAATACTCCAAGATCCTGCGGCGTGAGTCGCCCGACGTCCCGGTCTTCTCCTCAGGTTCTCACACCTTGCAGCGCACTGGCCTCAGTTCTTTGCGCGCTATCTCTCGCCTCGCAAGTCGCCTTCTCAGCCAGCCTTGAGCGTTACTTATTCCCAGCAGTTGTGGCTGCGACGGTCCAGGTACACCCTCCCGCTCTCAAGCCATACCCCACCTTTCTCACCTTTCGTCGCAGGCTTTCTTCGCCTGGCGATCCTTCAAAGTCAATAGATCTATTGCGTTGGCTATCGTCATGGGGGCTCTTATTCTCGTCTCGCTGGGAGCCTAGTGAGTTGCCCAGACCGAGCTGCTCCGTGCGAAGCTGACCAGCCTCACAGGCTCGCTGTCGGGGTTATACAACAAACCAACGTTGTTCAGTTCTCGAATCTCGGCTCGCTTTTGACCTGCGTGCAGATAGGATCATGGTCGGCGGTGATTCTCGACGTTTTCAGTAAATCGCTCGCCGAACTCTTCGAGTGAATGCTGAACAATCTCTCTGCAGTCTCGTCCATCTTCGTTTATCAAATGAGTCAGTCGAAGCGGGGCTTCTCAACAACCACCGACCACGCAAGCAGCGTTCTTTTATAGAGCTTCGCACCCGAGATTAACGCCTTGCGAGAACAGATTCTTTCGCGGCTGCTCAAGATGTCGGTTGGGACTGCCTCGGTCACTGTGAGCTCCTTTGCTCTCACTCGTATCTCGTTTGGAGCTGACATACCTCGGACCTCCAGGCAGCATTGGCCGTCTTCAACGCGCTGGCGTTCGCACTCGTAAGCTCTCCGCTTTCGCCATCGCTTCTCAGTCCCCTCTGATCTCCTCGCACAGAACCACCAAACGTCGTCCGCGTGAATAATCTCAAACATGACTCTTCCCAGGCGAGTTTTTGTTCAGTTACGCGAGGAAGGCCTCGCTAACCACCGACGGCTTCAGGGTCTACACCATTTCGCTGCTGTGAGTTCCTTCGCGCGTCGGCGGCTGCTTTCGCTCGCTGATTGCCGCAGCTACGTGCTCAACTCGCGACGGGGATTGCGATTGGTGGCCGAGAGTGGGGCTTCGAGTAATAGCGGCGAGCGAGTCGTCGCCAAATCGCGGTTCGGCCACAAGAGCGTGAGTGTCTCCGTCGCGCAGAAGAAGAGCGAGCTAAGAGTTGCGACTGCAGGAGGCGGTTGGAGTGATAAGCGGGATCGCTGTCAACCTCGAGACCTTTGTTGCTCACGAAACGGGGGACGAGGACGAACGAAGGACGCTAAGGACGCTAAGGTTTTGAGAGCTTCGGAAGGCGAGCTCCAGGATCTTTAGACGACCGAGGCAGATCGCTCGTTCGTAGCTACCTCGTTGAAGACCACCAGTAAGATACGCTGTCATACACGCAGAGCCTGGCTGGGGGATAGAACGAAGAGAAGGAACAAGGAAGGGGACAGGAGCCGATTTGCTGCCCCGATTTTTCCGCTTCGAAGTCCTCTTGCAGCTCCCAACACCCCGACAGCTCTTCCAGCCACGCCCGCCATGGCGCCGAAACGAGCAGCACCAGCAGCAACCAAGCGTCAGCGCCCAAACCCTCCCGCCGAGCTCCCCTCCCTCCCAGCTTCTCTCGCGCCCTCCCTTGTACCCTCTCCCAACCCGACTCCTCCTCCTTCCGCCCCACCTCTTAGCGCCGTCGCTGCCCGCAAAGCCGCATTAGCACTGCTTGCACCTCCTCCCGCTGAGGAGAGCTCGTTGGAGGAGAGCTCATCGGAGGAGGAGGAGGAGGAAGAAGAGATCGCGCTGGAGGATTCGTCGGCGGACGAGGACGCGGCGGAGGAGGCAGCTCTGGCGAAGAAGAAGAAGCCGGTGCGGCCAAAGAAGAAGCCTAGAGGTGCTGGGCGGTACTTCATGGCGGGGGCGGAGGAGGAGCGGGAGGCCCCTCGAGGGTCGACCAGCGCGGCGATGGAGGTAGACGAGGATGAGGAGGTGCTGGAGGTGTTGGACGAGCTGGAAGCTCTGGAGGAGGTGCAAAGGACTCCTGGAAAGGCCAAGATGGGTCGAGGGAAGCGACAGAGGCAGGAGAAAAGGTGAGCTCGCTCGGGAGGTAGAGCTGCTGGAGACGGAGCTGAAGTGCGATGTGCAGGGCGTTTCTGGATCCCCACTGCGTGTCGAGCTTCTCCCCGCTTCTGGAGGAGAATGCGCACAAGATCAAGTGGATACGACCGGAGGACGGTGAATCGCAGGAAGGTCTCCTGCTGTGTCTCCAAGCAGGCGAGGTACGCTCCTTTGTCCCTCCATCCGCTCTCTCCTAAAATCATTCCTCGCAGACTCTCGTCATTCACGGCACCTCCTCCCTCACCCCCGTCTTCGGTTCCGTTTCTCTCCTCGGCTCGACCCTCTCCAGCTCCCCCGCCTCCTCAGCTCTCGCCTCCCTCGCTCTCCCTCCCGCATCCTCATCAAACCACGCCGTTTTCGCCCCTTCATCTCATCCTCTCCCAATCATCGAGGCGTGCCAGCTTCCCTTCGGCGCGGACGTCCCTTCGACCCTCGCGCTCCCTGACGGCAGAACGATCGATCTCTCGCGCTGCTCAGCTGCGGTACTCCTCAGCGATCGCAATGCCGGAGTCGAAGGCGTGGAGACGGTTCTGAGGAGCTCAGGAATGGGTTGCGGGAACGGCATGTGGCTGGCAGGGGAGAGTGTGTACGGCAGCGAATCGAGCTGGGGTGGCGCAGGGTGGAAGCTCGTGAGTTTTCAAGATCTGGGGAAGTCGACGGAGCTAATCAATCTATCAATGACTAGATATTGGATCCCACCACTTCGTTAACCTCGCTGCGAACGCTCGAGTCGTGGAGCTCGACTCTCGCCTCCTTCGGCCCTCCTCTTGCGAAGATTGCGGACAACGAGGATGAGGAGGATGAGGACGACGAGGATATCACTGCCGGCGCCGAGCGAATGGTTCTTATTGTCGAAGGCTCGAAGCGAGTTGGCAAGAGCACGTTCGCGAAGCTGCTGCTCAATCGGCTCCTGACTCGGTTCGTCTTCAGTGACTGGTCCCCGTCGGTTCCGCGCTGATCGTCGCATTCTTTACAGATACGAGCGAGTGGCATATCTGGATACGGATCTCGGCCAGCCCGAGTTCACGACGCCTGGCTTGGTCTCGCTGAACGTGCTGGATCAGCCTGTCTTGGGTGCGTCTCGAATTTCGCAGGCGCTTGAAAACCTGCAGAACTGACGGTATTGTCTCTATCGCAGGTCCCTCCTTCACCCATCTCTCCCTCCCCGTCGCATCCCACTTCCTCGGCTCGACCTCTCCCGCCTCAGATCCCTCCGCCTACCTCTCCGCCATCTCTGCCATCTCTGCTGCGACGTACGCTCTCGAAGTCGAATACCCTCTTGTCGACGACCTTCCACGGCAACGAGCACATCGCAACGCCGTCAAGCCGACCAGTCGGATTCGCGACCGCGTCCCTCTCATCATCAACACGCAAGGATGGGTCAAGGGCCTCGGCGCAGACCTTCTCGCGAAGCTCAAGGGCGAATCAAGGCCGACACACCTCTTCCACTTCGAGCCTCCAGTGGAAGAAGGTGCCGAGCCGAGCTGGAACGACTCGTCCTTTGCCGTCGATTCGTCCGATCAGAGCTGCCAGATCTTCAAGATGGAGGCGGCGCCTTCGTCCCCGCTCGACGCCAAATGGTCCGCCGCTGACCTTCGCACCCTCGCCTTCATCTCCTACTTCCACGCCGTCCTCACCTACTAACTCCTTCCTGTCTCACTCGGACGCCTTCCCGACTCACTGGGACTTCTCCCTCTCCCTCGTCTCGAAGGTGCCGTACGCCCTCGACTGGACCTCGGACGACCTATCAAGCGTGCACGTCCTCGACGCCGAGATCGCCTATGCGCACGTTCTCCACGCCTTGAATGGGAGCATCGTCGCTCTTGTCCTGCCTTCCTCCTCGCCACCCGCCCTCGCCACCTCATTCTCCTACTCCCCTCTCGCACCTCTCCCCACTCATTCAACATCTCGCTGCGTCGGCCTAGCCCTCGTACGCTCCATCGACCCCTCCTCCACCACTCTTCACCTCCTCACCCCCGTTCATCCTTCGTGCGTCGCCGAGCCCGTCGCGCTCGTCAAGGGGGCGATTGAGCTGCCGATTCCGCTTATGCTGGACTTTTCGGCGACGGAGCAGGAGGCGCAGAGAGGGGTGGTGGGGGTCGAGTGGAGGGAGGTACCGTATTTAGGAGTCGAGGGGGAGGGAGGAAGGAAGAAGGTGCGGAGGAACTTGATGAGGAGAGGACAGAATTGAGCGCGATAGAGTTCTGCAAAGCGTTTGGTGCCGAAGGAGCTTGTTGAGAAACGTTGCGATTTCGAGGGGAGGAAGGGGAATGAGATGAACGACAAATTCTGCCGCTCTCGCAAGGATGCTGCTTTCGCGCGATACTCTCCTGCTCGAGCTGCCACTCCGCAATACAAACGACGTCTTACAGAACATGCCCAGGTATAATAACGAGTGGGCTACCTCGGCAGCGACCCATTTAAAGTACCTCCGAACCTCACTCCGCGCTTCTCCTCCTCCTCAACTCCCACGTCGTGCGTCACAAAGGTCTCGAGGTTGACCGCAATCCCGCTCGTCATTCCCGGAACGTCCTGTAGCGCACACATCTTAGCTGACTGCGAAGGACACTGGAGACGTACTCACGCTCCTGCCATAGCGAGACTTAGACTTGATGCTGGCTCGCTCGTCGCCGCCAGTGGAAGTGTTGCCTCCCTCGACTACAAGTCGCAGCGACCTTCTCGAGTTGAGAACGTAACTGTTGAATGAAACGGTCAGAGCGAGACCGCGAGCTAAGGAGAAATGTCTTGCAGCATGGAGGTGGTGTAGACCCTGTGAAGTACGATCAGACCTCGCTGCTTCGTTCGCAAGTACTGGGCTAAAAACGCACCTTGGAATCGTCCAGTTCACGACATTTGACGAACAAAGACGGCAGAGACTGTAAGGTGCAAGGTCAGTCAGAAACTCAGGAGCGAGAAAGAGTTGCGTCCTGAAAATGTCGGTCGCCGCTGTCGACCATCCCGCCACTTGCACGGATATCAACAAGGTCCCAAGATGCGATTTCCCAACTCCTCCGATGAGTGATTCGATAGCAACAGAAAGCCTGAGTACCACTCGTCAGTCAAGGACGCGATTCCAGTCATGGACGCAACCCCGGAGTCCGGCAGCCCCGTTTCGACTCACCAAGCTCCGAGAGAGGTGAGAATGAGACATCCCATGATGATAGCGATGTAGATGTTGTGATTGACCTTGAATGCTCGCACGGCGAAAAAGACCTGCAGAAACTCGTCAGAAAAGCCTCGCGGTACGGAGCCAGAAAAGGCTCATACCTGAACGACGGCGGCGAGTCGTACCCCGCAGGACCTTCATGATCTGGCCGAAGGAAATGATAAATGCATAGTGAACAACATCTGCATTCTGCTGTCAACGCAAGAAAACGCAAGCTACGAAAGAGGAACGACCCACAAATGTCGGCACAACAGCACACGAGGTTGGCGAGGATGAGCCACACCATAGTCCATCGCAGCCATCTGCTATCGGTCTTGTACTGTAAATACCGTCAGCATGCAAACTGAGTATGCATGAGCTGTGGGCCTACGAGCAGAAAGTAGTCGTACCTGGGAGAGAGATCAAGGTCGGAATCGGGTCCACGCTGCTGTTCCTCTCCTCGCCGTCTTTCACTTACGCCTGAACCACGATGATTCCCATCAGGAAGACTTGCAGCACAGCTGCTATGAGCCAGGGTCCCTCGATCGCACTGAAGTTTTGCTGAGGAGAGGCAGTAGTTAGTCTAGTTAGTCTCCAGCCCCACGATCCTCGTCATTGAAAAGACTCACCCGAACGTTCTCGACGCGATCTAGATTCGGCGATGGTCCCAGCAGGCTCCGAGCGAGTAGGTGGACGACGGCGGAGCTTGCCATTGTGGCGAGTGGGACCGTGCGAGGTCGAGCCGGTCGTCGAGGGCGGGAAAAGAAGACGGTGATGTCAACGAGCTGGAGAATCTGAGGAGATTGCTGGAGTCTGGGGTAGATTTCTGAAAGAGGTCTCTTGAAGAGAAAGGGGGACGATCCGGCGAGAAGAAAGGGAAGGGCGTCGCAGTCCCCGAAAGACTGCGCTCCACGTTCTCGAGGACCGAGAGCGAGACCCCACCACGACTCAAAAGCGATAGGAGGAACGAGCGAGCTTAGGATCCGGCGAAAAAGGGAAAGTCTCAGGAGCAGGAGGCCCCGACGGAGGAGTAGGGGCGCCAGCGCGTCGCAGAGGTGCTAGAACGAACCGGCTATACGTGAGCCGTTCAACAAATAGACGCGTTGTAAGAGGAGCAAAGGAGCTGTCGAGAACCGCAAGAAGCTTGGCGAGGGATTGTGAGGGCAAACGACTCACCCGGTAGACGCGCGAAGCGGTCCGGCAGTGAGAAGACAGGAGGAGTAGTTTCTCGGTACACGCGCATCAGAAGAGGAGTCACGAAAGCGGAGGGAGAGGTCGCGGCCGAGCAGGAAGCTAGTGGATTCCAGCTCAGTAGAAGATGCTGCGTGTTCGATGGTGCGGGAGCGAAACCCGCCCCTGGGCCTCCTCCGCCTTCGCGAGATCCCACAAAAGAAAGTCGAGCAGGACCGCGTTGGGTGCTTTGACGACGAGAGAGTCCCGCGCGACAAGGCGGGCGATTTCAAGCCGAACCTCCTCGACTGCGACGATGGAGAGGGCACGGATTTCGACTTCTTCGGGGCTTCCGTTCGAGAGGTCGGCATGCGAGGTGAGGAGGGCGACGAGGTGGGGAGAGTAGGTGATGGTGGAGAGGGAGTGGAGGATCTGGGGGACTCTGCGCGGGCGTCAGAAGATCAAAGGTCGCAGCGGCAGGAAGAGACGAACCTGTAGTCGGCAAACATAGTAAGCTGGCCAATGTCGTGAAAGTGTCCAGGGCCTGCACCCTCGAACGCCGCCCACGTTTCAGCGACGAGGATCTGAGCTCGTTTGCGAATCAAGACCTCGTCGCCGGCGTACGTCGTGCGGTCGTCGTAGCAGGGAAAGCTGGCGACGACGAGCTCGACGAGCGCCAGCGCCGATCCGTTGGCCTGCGTAAGCAAATTGGCGTACGAGCCATCCCATTTCTGAGCGTTCTGGTCAGCTTGGTCGAGAGACGCAAAGAAGAAGCTCGCACCTTGCAGAGAACTGTGCCGACCTCCCTCATCACCCGGATTCGCTCCTCCAGCAGGGGTATCTCCTCCTCCTGGTCGCTCCTAAACACTCTCCGCAGCACCTCCTCGTCGCAATCCCGATAGAACGTCGGTTCCGTGATGCGAATCCCCTCCTCCTGCGCTCGGTGGAGCGCTGCGAGCAAGCTCCAGTACCCCGTCCACACTTGATCCATTCCTCCAAGTTCTCCTTTTCCGTCCACGCCAGCCTTCCAGCGTACGCCGTATCGGAGCGAGCTCTCCTCTGCCGACCAGAAGCTGAAGTTGAGCGAGCTAACGAGGAAGATCCAGTCGAGTATGGCGGTGGGCGGGTGAAGGGAAGGAATGAGGTGCAGGGGAACCAAGGACCAGGAGCTGGCGGTGTAGGGGGATGCGACCAGGCTGGCGAGGATCTGAGGAGCAGGAGGTCAGCGACGCCGGCAGAACTGGAAGCAGCTCGAGCACGTACGGAAGCAGCTGCCGTTTCGATTCCAGCTGGGTTGATCTTGACGTGCTGGGCCTCCTTCGATACTCGATACGCGCTCGAGAGAACTGGATTGAGCGCCATCGCAGGGGGTGGAAGATGAGCAAGCTGCTTCGCGCCTCTAGCTCTCTTAACTCTTCCTCTCCTCCACCACTCTCCCCCGCCTCCAAATGGCTCGCTCAGCCGGTGGGCCTCCTTCGCAAGCCCCACCGCCCTTCAAATCAACCGCCCGGCGCTCGAAACCGCGCAAAGCCCCCGCGACAACTCCAGCTGCGGTGCCGAGCCGCAAAGGAAAGGAGCGCGCCGTCGACCAGGACGACAACGCGTCAGACGACGACCGACCCCGCCGCAGGAAGCGTAGCAAGGCAAAGGTCCCGGTGGAGAGCTCCTACAGCTCAGACTCGGACGTCGTCGCGCACTTCTCCCCCGCCGCCTCTCGTTCCTCTGGCCACTCTTCCTCTTCGACTTCAGGATCAGCAGCTCGCAGCGACGACTATGGTGAGCCCGACATGGACGACCTCTGGGATCCGCGCAATCTTCCTCCGAACGGACATCCGCGACGGAAAGCTCAGATGGATCAGCTCGAGCTTGGAGTGTACCGGAGCGCGCTGCACGATGTGGTGGGGGAGAAGATGGACCTGGGGAGAGTGCTGTTGGAGTGGGAGGGGCTGAGAAAGTGGAGGGAGGTCGTGGATCGTCAAGTGAACGGGGCGAAGGACGAGGATGGCCTGCGCGAGCGGCTCGAACGGAACTTGGACGTCAAGGGCAAGGGCAAGGCGCGAGAGGAGAACACGCCGCTAGGAACCGAGGACGAGGACGAGGAGGACGAGGCGTCGCTCCCCTACGGCACCTATACGCCCGACTACACCGAAACCCCACCCATCGACTTCGCTTCCCCGTATCCCTCGCACGCCGACTCTCCCAACTCTTCCCGCGAACTCTCTCCAATCCCCCACCCGTCCGCCCTCCAGCTCGCACAGATTGCCCGTTGGCCTTTACCACCCAACCTCCCTTCCATGGCGAACGCTCCTTCACTCAAGGAAGAGCTCCGCGGACTCGCATCCGCGAGGCGGAGAAGGAGATCCTCAGCGGAACGCCCGACCAGAACGAAGCCTCGTAGCGCGTACGCTCTTCAAGCGCCTCTCGCCAAACCCGCCCGTCCCAAATCCCGTCCCTCAGGCTCCTCGTCGAGCTCCTCCGCCCCCACCCTCTCCGACTCAGACGACGCCTCCTCCTCCCTCGACGAATCCGATTCAGCTCTCTCCCTTTCCTCTTCCCCCGAGCCGCCAGACAGCATCGTCCCGACACTCGACAGCATTCTCTTCCAGATGACGGCGGCCGTCCCCCGCTCGCCCTTCCCGGCGCGCTCGTACTGGCGCCAGCGATCGAGGGAAGATGCGGGGAGACGAACGAAGGGGGTAGGGTGGGAGGAGGTCGTGCGCTGTGCGGGAGAGGTGGGGGTTCCGAAATCGTGAGTTCGTCGCAACGAGGGGTGCGAGGACGAAGCTGATGGTTTCGCAGGATCACGGACAAGTTGCAGGCGAAGATGGAGAGCGTGTACGGTCCTATGAAGGTCAATCGTACGTCTTTTCATCTGCTCAACATGCGTAGTAACTGACGCACCCTTTTCGCAGCGAATTCGAAACCTCGCCCGCTCGCTCTCCGCACCCAATCCCTCTTCGACCCCCCTCCTCCCGGCAAGAAAAAGTCAACTCCTCGAGCTCTCAAAGTGCCTAAGAAAGACCCGAACGCGCGGGAGAAGTCCGCGATCGTCAAGAAGGAGGGGAACTTCAAGGCGGCGAAGACTCCTCGTGCCTCTGCGAAGAAGACGCCGAACGTGAAGGCGCGGACGCAGAGCGAACCGTCGACCCCAACGCCCGATCGAGAGGAGCAGGGCGAGCGTGCGGAGCAGGACGAGCAGGTGCAGGCGCAGGAGGTGAGACCGGAGGTCAAGTTCGTCAGCGCGCAGTTCATCGTCGATTCGTCGGACGAGGAGGAGGTCGGAGAAGGCTGGAAGTCGGCGGTCGCACCGGGTGCAGTGGTAAAGAAGAGGAAGAGGGAGGTGCGGTCGCAGCGGGGACCGTCGAAGCGGAGGAGGAAGCTCGAGGGAGGAGTTTCGGCGGACGACGTCGAGTAAGTTGTTCCTCTCCCATCGCGGGAAATCGAGCTGATGAAGGAGTCTAGGATGAACGACGACATGACGATGAGCTCACCTCCCCCGGTCGCCTCGACGTCCACGTACAACTTCGACAACCTCCCACCTCTTCCACCTCTCCCGCAAGGCCTACTCGGCGCGCACGCCTCGGGCTCTGAAGCTGGAAGGTCCCAGCATGCCGTCGGTCGCGCGGAGGACGTTGCTGGGCCAGCTCCCATCCCCAGCTACCTCGATCCCGCGTTAGCGTTCCTCTAGCCTGCAAAAACCACTCGCAACATTTTGCTCGGAACAAGACATCTATTCCTCGCGAGTCTCTACGACAGTCTTCAGCTGCACGATCCTGCGCGTCTCCCCCTCCTGCGCCGCGCGTTCCTCCGCCGCTTCCGCCTTCCCCTTCGCCGCCAACTTCCTCAAATTCTGCACGCCCTTCGACGGAGAGCCCTTGTACGTGAATCCGGGAATGACGGGGAAGCGCGTCGTGAGCGCCACGTCCTCGTCAGCCTGCTCGACGCCTTCCTGCGCTGCTCGCTCGACGGCTCCGAGGTAGTCGGCGAGGTCGACACCGATGGGGAGAGTGACGTTGTTGAACATGCTCTGGAACGCGCGCACGTCGCTGAAGAGGCGCGCGATCTTTTCTCCGTCCATCGCAGCGTCACCCGTCTCGAGTCCCGTATGCTTGACGATCGAGTATCCGACGTCCCACGTGGCGCCGTTCTTGTCGAAGGAGGAGGGGAGACGAAGCTTCGCCTGCGCCTCGCCGTCGATGTAGTTCGTTCCACGCAGCTCAAGGAGAGTGACGGCTGGGAGGGCCAAGTCCTCGATGACGGGTTCGACGAAGATGCGGAGAACGTCCTCGTCCGTATCGGCGGCGAAGGTGAGCTTGATCGACTCGGCGGGGTAGCACTCCTTCGCCTCGAGGAGGATCTTCTCGAGGAACCCGACGCTGTGCTTGAAGATGAAGTCGCCTAGCCGTGCGTCACCGTAGACTGCCTCCTCCATCTCCGAAATGGGCGTGTACTGGAAGCCGAAGAAGCGGGCGGTCGAGTGGTAGGCGATGAGGCAGCCGTCCATGGCGCCGATGCGAGCTTGGAAGGAGTACTTGAGGAACGCCGAGCGGATGAGGTCCTACATGATCGCAAAAGGTTAGCTGGGGTGCGAAGGAACGGAAAGCGAGAACACACGTAGTACTCGCGCTCGTACGAGTGGAAGAAGCCCCTCAGGCGGTCCACCGAGTATCCCGCAGCCTCCTGCAGAGCAGCGAAGTCAGAAACAGCCGAACTCTGGCAAGCGGAGCGGGACGAACGACGTAGTTCAAGCGATCCTGGCGAATCGCAACGCTCCCGCGCGTCTTGACATCGAAGGTCCGGTTAGGAAGGTGCTCGTTGTGCGCGTCGAGCTGCGAACGCAGAACCATATGATCGGACTGCAGGCAGGAGACGTCAACGAAAGCTCAGGAAGCTCAGAAAGAAGGAAGCCTGACCATCGTGTAGTGGTACGCCTGTCGGTTGCCCGCCTCGGAAGGAGCAGGGTCGGTGCTGTCGACGAGGAAGCGACTGAACTCCTCAGGCTCGGTCGTGAGCAACTTCTCCATCATATGGCCCTGCGAACCCCCTTCAGCTACTCTCTCTCAGGCTCGGAGAAAGCGATGAAGAACGCACGTAGGTCGCAAGGATGTTGGTCTCGATCCCGTGGTCCATCGACTTGTCAGCGTCGATGGCGTACCGCCCATCAGCGTAGTGCATCACAACAGACGCAGGGATCTTCTGGCCCATACTGAAGCCGCGATCCTGAAATCGGAGCGAAGGTCAGTTCAAGCGCGAACGCCTTCGAGCGTCCTATTCACCTGCATCTGCCACTCGGCCGAAAGCATGCTCGTATTCACCTCCCTCCCCTTGCTCAGCCAAAAGTAGATCTGCAAACCTCATCAGCTCCTCTCCCGCACCCTCCGAACACCCACTCACCTGGCAAAGCATCCCAACCGTCGAGCTCGTCGAGCTCACAAACGTCCTCCCCTCCTTCTCCGCAATCTCCCTCAACGCCGTGTCCTTCGAGCTCGTCACATACTGCGGCAGTTTATCGAACGCAAATTCATCGACCTTGGGAAGGTCCTCGAGCACGGTAGGGAAGTTGTACACGCCACTGCGAGGGTCGCGAAGGACGTGCACGCCTGGGTTGAAGAGGACGCGATCGAGGCCGTGGGCGAGGCGAGCGATGGGGATCGGAGGGGTCGAGGGGAGGAAGGGAGTGAGGGTGATGGAGGTGCTGCTGAGGACTGAGGGGTAGGAGGAGATAGCGGGGAGGACGGGGGCGGGAGGGGCGGAGCGGCGGTAGGGTGAGCTGGTGAGAGAGGTGGTGCGGGGAGAGGCGGGAGAGGCGAGGGAGATGTGAGGTGGTGCGTCCCTGGTGGCTGGAGAGGGGGGAGAGATTAGACGAAGCCGGGGCGAGGAAGGAGCAAGGACGTACGTTTCGGTCCGTTCGCCTCCCTCGACTGCTTCATCGGTGCGCTAGTACTTGCGGAAGAAGCTGCAGAAAGCTTAGAAGGCTTTGTAGGGCGAGGAGAGGTCGATGGCAGCGCTGACTCTGAACCCGAGGCTGGCGCTACGGGCTCTCCAGCGTCCGCGCGAGCGAGAGCTTCGTCACCCCATTGCGTGCGGAACTGCTCACGCTGCGTACACACAAGATCGTCAGCTGTGTACCCTGATGCGGAGAGGACGAAAAGAGCACGCACAGCGACGAGACGCCGCTTCTCGTACCTCTCCCGAACCTCCTCAACAGCCCGCACGCTTTCCCTGTCGGCCTGTTGCTTCTTGGAAAGTAGCGGAGAGGCGGTGGACGGAGTTGGAGGAGGGGTGGGGAGTGCGGCGACGGAAGACGAAGACTCGGCGGAGGGAGTGTCGACGGAAGGTTCGCTAGAGGAGGATGAGACGACTGACGACGACGAAGTGGTGGATGAGACAGTAGAGGAGGGAGTAGAATCGTTCGCTGCGGAAAATGGAGCGGCGGGAGGAGAGTCGGTCGCGAATTCGATATGAGAGGGCGAGACGAGTGGTGAAGGCGAGTCGGCAGGTGAGGATGGGACGGTGTGGGTAGAAGGAAGGTCGTCAGAGGTAGCGGTTGACGCGGCGGCAGGAGAGGCGATGGGGGACGAAGGAGCGGTTCTGAGAATGGCCGTGCCTTTTCGGGCTTGCGATGGCTGCGAAACGAGAGGAATGAGAGGCGTTCTCGGCGACGACTATAACTCTGGAAACGCACGGTCACCATGAAATGCCTAAGCGCCAAAACCTGGATCTTGCGAGACGACAGCTTCTCCCAGGGTGGAAGGAGGAGCTCGGCGCGTGCAGCAAGTTCTGCGTCCATGCGACTCTAAGCTCGGCAAAGGAGTCAGCTCGTCGTCATGATGAGCTCCAGCGTGAAAGAGTACGCACCCGCATGTCTTGAATGTCGCGGAACCGCTTGAGCTGCTTCGCCTTGCGCCGTGCCTCATTGCCCGGGTTCTCGTAGTTGAGCTTGACCGTGGAGTGCGCGCTCTGGTAGCCTCCTTCGAGTCCTTCGGCCGCTCGCTGCGCGCTCGAATCAGCAACGGGCCCTCTTTAAACTAGGTGAGCACACGAACCTCGGCCTTCCTGCGCTCCACCCTTTCCAAAGCTGCGCGCTCCGCCACACTCGGTCGCGGCTGCTTCGGCTTGGCGTCGTCCTCCGCACTCTCCGTCACCTGCTCTGCACTCGATGGCACCTCGGAAGCGCCTTCGAGGGCAGCCGCTCCCTTCTCCGCCTGCGCCAGCTCGTCCGCCTTCCTCCACGCCTCCTTCTCCTGCTCGATCCACTCCTTCTCGAGCCTGCGCTGCTCCGCAATCATATGAACGCCCTTGGCCGTCGCCTCGCGGATCTCGATATCCTTCCGCTCCGCCTCGAGCTCAAGCTGCTTCGCCTGCAACCATTCGACCTTGGCGTCCTTCTCCTCGGTCGACACGGGCGTCTCAGGCTCTCGAGCCGGGTGCGTCGCCTGCCATTCCTCGTTCAGCGCTTGAAGCCTAGGCTGCATCCAACGAATCTTCTTCTCGCGATACGCGAAGTCCTTCTCCATACTTCTCGATACTCGCTCTCCTCCACTCGGCGCGAACAGGCCCCATCCGTACCGTAACCCAACGCTTCCTCGCCACCACCTCACGCTCCTCCACCGTGATTGGCACCTTGGGAGGGACTTGCTTCGGCTGCCGCTCGCGCTGAGCCTCCTCCTTGCGCTCCTTCGCCAAAGTGGCCACGCGACCCTCCTTCAACGTCCTCTCGTACTCGGCCTCCTCCCGCCGCAAAGTCGCCTTGTGCTTTTCTCGAGCTACGTGCGCTTGTCGCTCACGTTCTCGGGCGAGCTGCTCCTCCTGCCGATCGAGCTCGACTTGCTCCCGAGGACTCTTCTGAACCTGCGGTCTCTCGTCCTTGGGCGCCGTTCGACCCACGCCGTCATGAGGAGCTCCTCGGCGGGGTAGACCACGAGGAGTGGGTGATCGAGTGGCGGGGGGAGTGGGAGATTTGTGCTTGGGAGGAGTCGAGGTGAGGGATTGGGGTGGAAGGGAGAGGGAATTGAGGATGAGGTCTTCGATCTTGCTTCTTGGTGGGATGGGAGAAGGGACTGGGTCGGGTTCGACGGGGGCTGGAGCGTTGCGGGCTGCGTATCGAGCTGCTAGTCGTTCGGAGAGGGAGGGTTCGGCGAGCTGAGTTGATGAGTGGATGGATCGTTGGAGACTGGCTGAGGCTGAGCAGGTGCACCGTGCAAGCCTCGGAGCTGCAAGTAGCTGTAGCCTGAGCCTGAGCATAACTGGCGGTAGAGTAGTCGGCAAGAGTGAGCGGGCCAAAGTCAGCGGGCGAGTTTACTAGTCTTTATAATTGGAGATTACAAAATTCAATTCGAGACTACAAAACTCGTTCTTAGTTGACCGAGAGTTACTTCCTCCCCCACAGTCGATCTCGGCTCTTCCCATTACTTCGGCTCCGAACTGCGCCCTCGCCTTGACTTTCTCAGAAAGATGAAGTCCTTCTCATCCATCCGGAGCTGCCTTCGTCGCCCTTCAACCTCGACGAACAACTCACGCCAGATCCCATCCCGCCGACACCTCTCCAGCATGCCGTCACGTACAGCTGGCTCCAGCACCATCCCCGTCGCCGTCGGAGCAGCAGCAGGCATCTTTGCAGCAGGTGGTATCCTCTACCAGTCCGCCAAGGTACGTGGCATCTCGTGCGGAGAGTGGAGATTCAGCTCACCCTCTTTCCGCGCGGTTCAGCAGAGCTCAGAACCTCTTCACGCCGAGTCGAACGGCCTAATCTCTCCTCCTTCCTTCATCGTGAGTCCGTGCTCGAGCTGGGAAAAACGTGGGGCCGCGGGAAAGGAGGGAGTGGGAGCTAACGACGCTTGGAACGATCGCAGCCTACTCCCTCCCTCGACCTCGACGATGCCTCGATCCCCCTTCGCAACCGCATGGTCGCCCATATCCAGTCCCTTCAATCCACCATCTGCAGCTCGCTCGAAACTCTCGAACCCTCGGGACTCAAGTTCCACTCGACCTACTACCCTCGCGACGGCAACAAGGGCTTTGGCGATTCTCGCGTCCTCCAGGGCGGAACGACGTTCGAGAAGGCCGGCTGCAACATCTCCGTCATCCACTCGACCCTCTCCCCCGCCGCGGTCAAGCAGATGCGCGCCGAGCGCTTCACCTGGTGGGACGGCGTGAGCGAGCTCCCCTACTTTGTCGCCGGCTGCTCCCTCGTCATCCACCCCACCAACCCTCACGCCCCTACGGTCCACTTCAACTACCGATACTTTGAGATCCAAGACCCTGCGGACCCTACCGGCCCTCCCAAAGCCTGGTGGTTCGGCGGAGGAACCGACTTGACGCCGTCGTACATCTACGAGGAGGACGTTCGCCACTTCCATTCGACGTACAAGGCTGCGTGCGACGCGTACGATCCGGCGTACTACCCTCGCTTCAAAGCGTGGTGCGATACGTACTTCCACATCCCTCACCGCAACGAGACGCGCGGAGTCGGCGGCATCTTCTTCGACGATTTGGCCGACCGAGGACCCGAGGAGATCTTCAAGTTTATTCGCCAGTGCTCCAACAGCTACTTACCGGCGTACTACCCTCTCGTCGAGCGGAGGAAGGATCAGCCGTTTAGTGAGGAGGAGAAGAGGTGGCAGCAGTTGAGGAGGGGGCGGTACGTCGAGTTCAACCTCGTCTACGACCGAGGCACCAAGTTTGGTCTCGCGATGAAGGAGCCTAGGACGGAGAGCATCTTGATGAGCTGTGCGTTCCTCTCTCTCGGTCGTCGTTGGGTGGGATAGGAAGCTGATTTGGGTTCGTGCGCGCGCAGTACCGTTGACGGCGAGGTGGGAGTACGAGCCGGACGTTGGGACGCTCGAGGGGAGTCGGGAGAAGCGGCTCATGGACATTCTCAAGAAGCCGGTCGAGTGGGCGTAGAGGGGAGGTATTCGACGAGGAGCATCGCATTCGATAATGAACTTGTTTACATTCGCACATCCATCCTCGCCCTCGCAAGCACCGAGAGTCACTCCTTCTTCGTGTCACACACGCCCGTTGATGAGTTGTGGTCGATAAGGGAATTCGGGAGCGAGAGGAATTGTTGACAAGGAGATAACGACGAACCTCGTCGTATTCGCTGTTCAACCTCATAAGCTCCTGCTCCTCCTCCCAGCAAAAGCGAAAAGGCACCTTCTCCCCCATCCTGAATATCCGTATCCACCACCTCAAGCCCATACACCTCGGCACACTTGAGCGAACAAATCGCCAACGCCTCCCCATCCTCACTCGCCAACTGCGCCGCCCTCGCCGTCGAATTAACCGACACCACCTCCGCCTCCGGATACCTTTCCGCGAGGTAAGCTACGCACTGCCCTATCCCCTACTCTCCGGAATCAGCTCCCGCGGCCCACGAAAGACGCAAACCCGCACCTGCTCATGGCTGTACACCCTCATCACTCCTCCCTGCGCTATCCCCGCACGACCAAGGAGCGCATGCCCGATTTTGAGAGCTACCATCTCCCGTACAGCGAGCTGAGTATCCCGTAGCGCTTCCATCGTTTCTAGCACGGAACCGATGCTCGAGTTCTCGATAGGTACGAGGCCGTACACCACGCTTGAGGAGGAGACGGCTTCGAAGACGTCTGTTCGTGCGTGAGTCAGCTGGAGCGCGTGGAAGGAGGGGAGGGACGCGCCGATGATTCGGTCGACGGGGACGAGGGAGATGGAGGGGCCGAAAAAGTCGCTGGTCGCCTGGAGGGGTGTCTGGGTTAGTGAAGAGGTGAGGAGGTGGGGAGGGAGCTTGCTTGGTGAGAGTAGGTGCCTAGAGGTCCGAGGAAGGCGACGCGAGGAGAGGAGGAGGGAGGGGACATGGTGGTGGGCGGTGGGGGCAACAGCTCTGTGCTCGTTGGTGCCTGGTGGGCTTGATGAGCTTGAGGAGGATGATTAGGCGGAGTTTGGCGTGCGGAGTGAGGTGAGTGGAGCTGGGAAGAGCTGCTGGCGGCTCGACCGGATCTACTTCGAACGCGATACGCTCTCTCCTCTCTTCTCCTCCTACCTCTCGCCTTCAATCCTCGACACGCTCCACCAGAATCCTCTACCTCCTCCTCGTACTCCCCAGCTCTCACACCCTCGTACGTGCCTTCTCAGACTCACGGCGGCCGCCCAACACCCCTGAGCCCACGAGGTCCTTTCGCTGACCTCCCTCGTCCTCCACAGATCCCCCAAGCCATAAGCAACATGGTCGCCACTCTCCGCCTCGCCAACAAAGTAGCCATCATCACCGGCGCTGGAAAGTGTGCCCTCCCTCTCCCCAGTCACCGCTTAACCCCCGGCTGACCGACCCACTTCTTATCTAGCGGTCTCGGACTCGAAGCTGCCCTCGTCTTTGCGCAGGAAGGAGCGCATGTCGTCTGCGCTGACATTAACCCCGAGGCGGCTGCGCGCACAGTAGACCTGATTAGCAAGCTCGAGGGAGGAGCGCCCAAGGCGATCGCGGTCGTGGCGGATGTGGGCAAGGAGATGGCGATCAAGGAGCTCGTGGCGAAGGCTGTGGAGGAGTTTGGGAGGTTGGATATCATGTTGTGCGTTCCCTTCCTTCGTCTGTGTGTTTGGGAGGAGCTGAGGAAGGATCGATAGTAACAACGCTGGGATCATGCACCCTGCCGACGATGGAGCGCTCGACACGGAGGAGAAGATCTGGGACTTGACGATGACTATCAACCTCAAGGGAGTCTGGTGGGGCTGCAAGTACGCTATCGAGGCGATGCGCAAGAACCCCGGTGGAAGCAAGGGATCCATCATCAACACCGCGTCTTTCGTCGCGATTATGGGAGCTGCCACTCCTCAGCTGGCCTGTGAGTCTGCACTGCTTGAATGGGAGCTAGGTGCAAGAGCTGACGACGTTCGCTGCAGACACTGCCTCGAAGGTGCGTTCGAACGGATCGGGAGGTTGCGATTTCGAGCTGACTTGGAGTTGCGACGCAGGGTGCTGTTCTCGCCATGACCCGCGAGCTTGCCATGGTTCACGCTCGCGAAGGTATCCGACTTAACTCTCTCTGCCCGTGCGTTCTCTCCCTGCCTTCGTTCGACACCGACTGACCTCCTTCGCAGCGGTCCTCTCCAGACTGGTTCGTAAAATCCTGCTCTCCTACCTCGCAGGGATCTCACACTTTTTTATTCTCAGAGCTCCTCATGAACTTCCTTGACACTCCTGAGAAGAAGGAGCGTCGGATGGTGCACATCCCCATGGGTCGTTTCGGCGAGGCTATCGAGCAAGCCAAAGCTGCTCTATTCCTCGCTTCCGACGACTCGTCCTTCATCACCGGCACTGGTGCGTCTACCCCTTCTCGTAAGATAGAGCGTTGACTGATTTTATCTCGTAGACTTCAAGGTCGACGGAGGAATCAGCGCCTGCTACGTCGTACGTTGCGCTTCCCCTCGGTCGACCTGCTCGGCGCTAACCTTCAGTCTAGACTCCCACCGGAGAGCAGGCTCTCGCAGCTCCTCAGAACCAGGCTCCCAAGGCCTGATCTTTCGCACTTGGAACGGACGCGCAATTGCAGCCATATAATCGACGCTCTGCTTGCTTCGCGCGCGCCATTAGAGACTTCTCGTCGAAATGTATCTGCTCTGCTTGCTTCGCTCGTGACATGTCAAGTACTCTCAGACTTCCACTGCTCCCCCAGCTCAAAGTCTGCGATCAGAATCATTTCCCGTTCGTCTCTCGCTCGTCGCGCACCTTCATTCTACAAATTCATCCCAATCATTCACTAAATCTCCCCTCCCCACCACCAGCCCAAACCGTACCTCCCGCTCCTCGCACCACCGCTCCACCTCTCTCCAACATTTTAAGCTCCACCGTCTGCCGCCTGACAATCCTCAGCTCCTTCAGCGCCGCCAGACTCGTCGGGATCCCATTCCGCACGAGTACTGCAGCGAGGAGGCTTGCAAGGGATTTGAGCGGTCGTTCCGCACGATGAGAGAGGAATGCGGGAAGCAACTTTTTTTGGGGGACCCCTTTCCTTTCCTCTTCGCGAGAGACTCCTGAGCCAAGCCGTGAGTAGATTATGAAGGCTTGCTGGAGCGAAGTCAGCCGATTCTCGAGTACCGCTCTTCGCAGACGAACCTGGCAACACTTTGTCCCTTGTCCTCGCCACTTCGCTCGCTTCCACGCTTCTCCTCGATTCTTCTCGCAAGTCCCAGAGATATTTTATTTGCCCTCCTACCTCCGGAGTCCTTCAAGAAACGTACGCTCCCGAGGGGGGGGGGGGGGGGGGGGTCCGGCACCAGCGAGTTCAGACGCTTTGCGCCCTCTTCCACCCAAACCCAGCTCGAGAGTAGTTCCCTAAACTGCCTCACTCAGATTCTACTACAGTTCTAATCCCTCACGACGACGAGGAGCGAAGTAGTGCAGCTCTAACAATCCTTGCACGAACGCTGGTACATATTTCTCGTGATGCGAAGCCTTACTGATAGTCTATAAACCCTTGAACCCGTTCCCCTCAGTGCCCCTTATGATCCTCCTCAACCGATTGAGGCCTGTCCTCGATGTCGTCGTCTTCGTGCTCGACGGGAGAAGCCTCCGGGTCAGCGGGGAGGAACCCGTTGAGCAGCGAGGCTGTAAGACCGCCGATGAGGAAGGGGGTGTCGATAATAATGAGGACTGTATAGCGAGGTTAGGAAGGAAGAGGTGGAGAGAATATAAAGACGCACGAGAGTTGAGGAAGCCCTCGAGCGCTTTGTTGGGGCCGGCGTAGGTGAAGATGTGTTCGCTCCACGACGGAACGAGCAAATTGCCGAAGCCCAAAGAGAACGCCGCAGCGAGAATCACGCGATCTCTGCGAGTGAACTGGTTGAGACTGATGACCTTCAGGCCCGAGATTGCGACCGAGGCGAAGAGAAAAGTTGTGACTCCCCCGCTACGTTTCCCGACAGAGTCAGCAAAGCAGGCGTGAGTGGAGAGTACATAGGTGCTCACAGCACAGAGGCGGGGATAGCAAGGAAGACTCCTGAAAGTTTGGCGAGGATACCGAACAGAACCCTGTCAGGGAGAAGGGGTCAGAGAACAACGACAACGCTGATGTGAGGGAGGCGACGAACAGAAAGAACGCGCAGAAGTAGCCCGAGATTCTGTTCGCGCAACGGGTTATGGAGATTACCCCGTTGTTCTGCGCGAAGATGGAGACGGGGGGACTGTGAAGAGGTGCGGGTCAGCTTTCACATTCCTTCCCTCCGCTGTCGACCACTCACTTCATCATCAACGCGGAGATAAGACAGTTAACAGCATCACCCAGCACTCCTCCCTGGATCCTAGAGTCGAAGAGAAGTCCGTCGACAGGTTGGCGAGACGCTTCCGAGGACGCGGTCTGCGAAACTCGGTCAGCGAATTTCTAGCGACGACGCGGGCACGTACGATGTCGCCGATGGCTTCCATGGCAAGAGCAATCTGAACCGCAATCATAGGGAGGATCGCAGGACCGTAGATCTTGAGGGGATAGGTCCTGGAGAGGAGAGTCAGCGAGAGAGACCAAGCGAGAGGATCTGGACGTACTGCACCCAGAGGAAGGTAATGCTGGGAGCGCTCTTGATCGTGGAAGCACTGATGTATCCCAGAGGTCCCGCTACAATGCACCCTACGACGAGTCCGAGAATAACTAGAGCAGGATCGTAAAATCAGCGACGGTAAGGGTGACGAGCTCGAGGTAAGACGCACTGCTGGAAGACTTCATCGCTGGGCTACCGACGAACTCGATCAAGATAATTGTTATGAAGGAGAGGAATCCAAGGCCGATGTAGCGAGCGTCTCCCCATCTGCCAAAGAGGTTAGCGCGTCTAAGCGAGGCGACGAGGAGGAGAACTTGCTGGAGAGCGTTCGGTGCGAAGTTAGTGGGACAGCGTTGGAAGATACCCGCAGCAGGGCGAGCAAAACAAGGACCGCTCCCACCACCCCAGTTCTTGAAGCCTGACGCCGAGATCAGGCTCACACCGATTAGCAAAACCTGCGCAAGATGAGAGAGACTTAGCGGTGTAAGCCAGGTCTCGGAGAGTTAAATTTGGACGCACAACTGTCCCAGTAACGATGGGAGGGAAGATGCGTTTGAGCGCCCGAACTGGAACGAAAGCGAGCAACATTCCGAAAAGGCTGCAAAGCGCAGCGGTTCCGAGGAGGTAGCCGTAGGCCGCAGGACAGGGACCACGAGACGAGACGCCGTCCGTGATGATTGTAGGACTGCATGAGCATTAGCTTGCGTCAAAAACGAATGTGGATAGAGGTACCCACCAAGTGCCGTCCGCGTAAAGCGCATTGAAGATCGAGGCAGCGGTAGATAGAGTGGCGAACGAGGTGCCGACGACGGTGATCAAGCCCTGGGGATATATATTAGCATTTCCAAGCGAAGGAGGAGGTGGGACTCGCCGTTCCGAGGTAATACCTGCCGCCGGTGAACGGAATGCGAAAGCGACTCATTTGAATGGCGGAGAGGAAGCCCTAGAGGAAGCTTTGAGGTCAGCCATAAGGTCATCTTCCAGCTGCGCGAGCGACTCACGCTGGCGATGAGGGATACCGCTACCATCTGGTTCTGCGTAGCACCGGAGAATCCCAGCTGGCCGGAGAAGATGATCGGCTGTGGAAGGCGTGGTATTAGCGAAGAGTTGCAGCTCGACGATGAGAACGTGCAGGCGTAATAAGTCCTGCGAGCATCGCCAGCGAATGCTGAAACCCGCAGATAGCGGCGATGGAGATGGGGAGAGGTTGGTCGAGCGCATAGAAGGGAGACGCCTTGATCTTCTTGCCGCGCTGGAAGCAGGGGAGTTGAGGCATGCACAGGAAGCTGTAGTCGTACGACCCAAGCCATCCTTCGCGAGTGGTGAGCTTCGCCTTGACCTCGGCGAGGGAGGGAAGGTGAACGACACCAGCGTCGAGGCCGGCGTTCGCAAAGGAGTCGTCGTGGGAGGCTGGAGCAGCTGAGATCATTGTTCCGGTGGGCTGTTTGGTGACCGCCATCAGAGGACAGCAGGAGGGGGAGTTGTAGGTAGAGTCGGAGGGAGAGGGAGAAGGGCTGAGCGCTAGCGCGATAAGAGAAAACTCACCGGCCAGTGCCGGTATCTACAAAGGTCCAGGCCAGGCAGGTGGAGAAAGCGGACTGTCCTCTGCTCGAACTATCGCGCAGCTCGCGCTGCCTCCGCGATCTCCGATTGAAAGCAGATGCCTGCAAGCCCCCCTTCGTAAGTCTCTTCACGTCTCCTGAGGAAATAGCGAGCGTGACGCCGAGGGGGGAAAGTACCGAAAGGTGGAAGGTGCGGAAGGTGTGACGCCGGGCGGTTGACGCGTCGACGTGGCTCCGTCAAGTTCGAAACGAAGAATGCTACTCTTGAAGCGAGTAAAGAGGTTGGGCGGCGAGACGGTGGGGAAGAAGGAGAAGAAGGGGCAGGGAAGGGGGGCAAATCGCGATCTCCGCGGACCCGGCTCGCCCTCGGTTCCTTCAGAGCTCTCGTCGAAGCCGAAGTAGAGCTGCAGGATTCTGAAGAATACAAACGAATCACTCTTTTGCGTGCAGTCCAGGCTTGGGAATCACCTTGCTCCCTACGTCAAGCTGGCACCATCTTCCCCTCCTCCTTCCCCTTGACATCTTCGGCCGCAATAGACTCAATTTCCGATTCGCCGTCCTGAACGGTCTCTTGATACTCGCTGCTCGAGCCTAACTTGTACCAAAGGAACGCAACGAGGATCGCAGCGAGACCGAGGAGAGCGAAACACGTCCAGTTGCCCATGAGGTCTAGTGGAGAGACGGAAGTCAGCCAGGTGTCCTTTTTGTACAGGTGAGAACGAACAGTAAGGAGAGTCGGTGGCGCGAAAGAGGAAGGGAGCGACGATTCCAGCGGTGTTCGCGATTGCGACAACTCCTCCTGTTGCGATTGCCGTAGATGTAGAACCTAGAACCGTAGCGCTACGTTAGGAAAGGAAAGGAATAACAGCAGCGTTTTTACTGCATCAAAAGAGTCAGCGAAGCAGGGGAAGAAGAGACTGGTCTCGCTCTCACCATGCGATGAGGAAGACACCCAGGTACCGTCCTCCCCAATTCCGTACGGTCGCAAGGAGTAGGTATCCAATCATGACAAGCCCAATACCACCTAGAATGTGCTTTTGGCACAAAGAGGTCAGCAATACTGCAGTTGTCGCAACCGAGGAACGCACGGCAGGTCGCTCCTTCTTTTTATCCGAATGCCACGCGTTTCCGAAAGCAAAGACGTTGGGGGGTACAGTAAGAAGCTGAGCATTCTTGCCGCTGAACCCCAGCGATGCGATGATTGTGAGAGCAAAGTCTTGAGGGGAATCGTCAGCGAAGCCACCGAGCCGACTTGCAACAACTTGACCTACATCCACTGCGAACGGGAGCGTCAGCGATGTCCAAGACAGAAAGAGAGCTCGTTACAATGCGTTAACGCTGTTCGTCATGCAGAAATAGCAGAGCGCAAAGACCCAGAACTGCCATTCCTTGAGGCAAGTGATCGCATCGGCCTTGTCAAAGTGCTTGTCTGGAGGCAGGTCAGCACTTGAGTCCAGGACGTTGGAACTTTCTGCGTGACCCGTGGAATGGAGAGAGAAAGACGCACCAGACATGCGTGGTGCTGAGGGACCCAAACGAGCGATGGCGAAGACTCGTTCCTCCTCGGTGAGAAACGAAGCGGTCTCAGGGAAATCGGGGAGGAAGAAGTAGATGAGGACTCCAACGATGAAAGAAGGGATTTCCTCGAGAATGAACTGAGCGAGTGTCGTTAGGAAAAGCAGCGAGCATGCCGACCGAACTCAAGCTCACCAGCCATTGCCAGCCGAACAGGCCACCTTTTCCCGACATCTCTCCTACTCCAGCAGCAATGAGGCCTCCGAATGCTCCAGTCACCGCGATGGATGTGCTGAAGATCGCCTGCACGGGGAGGACCAAAGCTCAGCAACCTCCCTTCAGAACGCCGGCCGCTGCGAAGGGACTCACCATCCTCTTGCCTCGCTCCGAGGGCGTGTACCAGAAGCAAAGATACATGATAACGCCGGGCTAAAAAACGATGAGCTATCAGTGCCAGAAAAAAGGAGGAGGCACGTCCGAAGGAGGGTGAGGTCGGGCTCCGAGAGAAAAAGTGAACTCACAAAGAAGCCTGCCTCTGCGATACCCAGAAAGATTCGGCAGGCGATCAAGCCTCCGTAGAAAGAGACAGCTGCCGTGCAGATTGTGACCTGTGCGCCCTTCAGCGAGCGAGCGAGCGAGCGAAGCGACGATGAGGACGTACGATGCTCCAAGAAACCATGATGGGGGCGATCCACTTTGACGGCGTAAAGTACTTGAGAGCAAGGTTGCTGGGGAGCTCGAACAAGACGTCTGCGCACGCGAGGTCAGCCGCATTCAGGGGAGAGCGACGTACATGGAACGAAGCTGTGGGTTGCAGTGTCAGCGGTACCTGCGATAGCGCGGGGGACAGACTTGACGGGGGCTCTAGTTGATGGCGAGGTGTGCGGTCGCTTCTTCGCGCCTCTGTACCTTGTCGTCCGACATCGCAGAGTCAAGCGATGAGAACTTGGCGGCAAGAACGGCTTGTCCTTCGTCGAAGCTCGCCCAGCGAGAACAGCTCCAACGCGAGGAGCCTTCAGGATCGAGGACGCGCGCACCGCTGGGTTCGGAGAGGGAAGAAGGAGCAAGAGGAGAACGAACGGAAAGTAGAAAAGTCGCATGGACCCACGGTCCTTCTCCTCCGGACTCCGGCCCAGTTGCTCTCCTTTTCGGAAACAGCAGAGGTATCGCAATGCAACGAAACTGAGAACGAGAAATACACGCCCAGACAACAGCTCCTCAGACGCCGCCCATGTTCAGCGTTCCTGCGAAATCGGGTCGTTGAGCGAACGCACACGCTCTTGCGGAGCGAACAGACGTACCCTGATTGCGTCCAGGATCCGCGAGCCTGATCACACGCACTTCGGGGCCAGTCTTGATTCCGCCTGCGAAACGG
>KZ627156.1:679661-786087 GCA_002917775.1 Glaciozyma antarctica PI12
TNNNCCTCGCTGTCAGCTCTGGCCCAAAATGTACAGCTGGAAGACGTACCTCAAGCGTAGGCATGAAGCCCTCAAGCTGATGCTCCATATCGGCGACCTTGACACGATGAGTCTCGAGACGCCGTTCGAGCTGACCGATCGCGGAGTTGGCGTTCAAGCGCTCGGTGACGACAGCGTCGAGTTGAGCCTGCGTCGAAAGCTGCATCAGTCACTGCGTCCAACGTCCTGCGAGCGGCAAACGAACCCGGAGCTTGCCCGCAAGCTTCACCACCTTTTTGTCTTCCTCGTCGAGCTCGTTCTTCCTCGCGACCATGGGAGCGACTTTTGCCGACGTCTCACGCTTCGACTCCGTTAGCGCCTTAAACTGATCCACAGTCGATGCGAGCTCTGCCTCGGCTTCCTTCGAGTTGATCCAAGATTAGCTTCCGCGCTAATAGCGTCGAGGAGAGGAACGAAGTACGCGCTTGAGATCCTCAAGGTGGGCGAGGTTGGAAGGCTGCTCCTCGTTGAGCTTCTCGTTGAGAGCCTGGAGCTCGTTGTTGATCTTGGTGATCTTGCTGTTAGCCTGCCTGCCTCGAGTCTGCGAAAAAGAATCAGCGAACTCTCCCAAAAGCTGCAGGAAATATCATCAGCGTACGTCGGCTGACTGCTTCGTGCGATGAAGTGCTGTTAAGTGCTGATCGAGTTCGTTCGTTCTTCTGCTCGTGCTGCTGGAGCTGCCTGTGGCACTCGTCGAGTTCGGCGTTGAGCGAACTGGACGGAGCGCCATATCAGCGAGCTCGTCACGAACAGCGAAAAATCTAAACGCACGCCATGGCAGCAGTAACGTCGGGGTTGAGGCGAGGAGAGCCTTTCCAGGCGTTCATCGACTGCGTCTGTGAAACTCCATCGCTATCGACCAGCACGACACGCGTCAGCCAGCCACGATAGCGACTGCAGAGAAGGCGAGAACGCACATTCCTCCGAGACGGAAGCGATCGGCGCTGAAGCACGCCTCGACGTTCCTGGGCTTGTTGCGCATGAGGACGTCGCCGTCGGCACGCCTCTGCACGAGCGTCGCCTTCTCAATGTGAAGCGAGTTGATAACGACGGCTTCGACGAAATCGTTGGAGAACTGCGAGCTAGGTCAGCATTGTCGAAAGGCGAGGTGACGCGGAAGACGACTGACCTGAAGAGCCCGACGGACGGTGAGGAGGCTGGGATCCCGCTCGCCGCTGGAACAGTCGAAGTCGGGATCGCGGGTCTGCTTGATGATGGGAACGCCAAACGTGCTGCGAATCCAAGAAAGGTCAGACACGAGGCGAGCAGGTGAGGGAAAGGAGAGCGACGCACCAGCCAGCTTGGCGCTGCAGTTTCGTGAGGAGGAACTTGTCCTGCTCAGTCTCGACGACGAAGGCGTTGAGCGTCTGGGTGAAGAACGACTCGAGCGTGTCGGCGAAGGCGGGTTCCTTGAGCTTGACGAAAGTGCCGATCGGTCTGATAGGCTTCTTGATCCACTGAGTGTTCGAGTTGATGAGCTGAAGCAGCGCCGGCACCCCTTCTCCGAACGCGAGCATCGAGTTCCCCTTCGACTGGTTAAGGTGACCCATCCTTTGTCGGAGGGTATCGCCCACGCTCCTGCTCTCACACTCCTCCACCATCTGGACCTTACAAGCGTGCTCGCCAGGCCCACACCTCTCCTGTGCCAAAAATCTAAATCTTCGACCTTCGCAACGAGCTCCTGTTCAAAATCGTCAACCGTCTCTCGCGCAAGGAGCTTAGGAAGCTCTCCCTCACCTGCAACGCTCTCTACCGCGCCTTTCACCTTCGAGTCGTCCTCTCCTACTGCGACGAGAGCTACGCCGGGTATCAGTATCACAAGCTCTGATTCTTGGACGGCGCGGAGCAAGGGGAAGCTGGGTGGACACCCTTCTTGATCTGCGACGCGAGGGAGGGAGAAGATTACTACGACGAAGATTGGAATGACTACTGGGAGGACAAGTACGCCGACTCGGACTCGCTCTCCCTCAGCTTCCGTTCTCCCCCTCCCCGCCCAACCATCAGCCTCTGGATCTGTACCCCCGAATTCGAGCGCTACGAGGAAGACGAGATCACGTCGGAATACCTCCACGTCCAAGTCACGTTGAGCGATGTCTGGATGGAAGGATCGCCACGAGGACGCGGCGTTTTCGGTCGACCTCGAGGAGCGGGATGCTTATCTGGACTGGGACCTTGATGTGCGCGGACGACTCGTGAGGGCGACCCCGGAGCTTTTCAGGGAGCGATTCACCTGTCCCGAGTGCGATGGTACCGAGTCAGTCATGGTTGGCTCGAGGGACGTGGCAAAGAGGTGCGTTTGCTCGTCCACCTTTGCGCTCGCACTTGAAGCGCTGACCGATCTCACTCACTTCCTAGGTGGGAGCTACTAGTCGCCGATTACTACGAGGTGGAACTTCCGTGCCCGAGGTGCCCCTGGACCGAGGAGGTCATTGCGAAGGAGAAGAAGTCCCTGGTCGACGAGATTGAGGAGGACATCGAGAGGGAGATGATGAAGGAAGTCGAGCGAGAGTTTATGGAGAAGATTGCGGAGCTGGAAGGTTCGGATCGACTCAACCCGCTGCTGTGCACAGCTCATGTCGTCAATTCGCATGGTACTCTTGAGGAAGCGGGATGCGGCAACGGAGGAGATTTGAGGCAGTTCGCAACGAGGGTGGCTTTTGTTTTTTTAATTTCCATGTGGGGTTCGGAGAGAGGAGCAGCTCAATGGCCTGGACTTCACAAGAGCGAAGTAGCGGCGGACAGCAGCGAGGCGGAGCGAAGTAGAGGAACGAGAGGTGCGTCTCCCCAGCTGGCTGAGACGCAGCTGCTGAGCTCTCCAAGTTTGCGAGGCCGCCTACCTTGCACGGAATTAGCTTTTACTGCTGTGTTCGACGACAGCCTCCTCCTCACCAACCACACGACAGTCGAAGTGAAGACGGACCTAACGCGCGGAGTTCCTGGCCGGCGAAAAGACACTTGCGTGTAGGCACTGATTCCTCTCCTCCTCCCCGATCCATCGACGACCCCAACAGGGAGTTGAACAGGCTCTCGTTCCACAAACAGCCCCTCCTTCCGCCTCCAGCTTTCACCCTCTTTCTACCCCGGTTAGCTTCTCCTCTCCGACTCTCCGAGATCAGCACGCTTCCTCACCCATCGCCGACATCGCCACTCGGACAAGCGCTATTTAGGAGCCCTCTCATCCCTCTTCAAGGTGAGTGCACTCACTTGCCTCGAAAGCACCGCGATTCGGAGGACTGACGCGCCACTTCGGCATTCTCCAGCCCGGCAGAGGTTCTCCACCAATGACGAGCCCCTCGTCCTCCATCACGCGCAGGGATCCGAGTGAGAAGGAGGGTATGCGGCGTACGAGTGATTCATTGAGGCTGGAGAAGGGTGGGGAGGCAGCAACGGCGGACGATCTGGAGATGCAGCTGCGCGGGGCGCCAAAGGTGTCCAAGGATGAGGCGGAGCAGGCCAAAGTCGAGGGGGAGAAAGAGCCGAAGCTCGTTTAGTACGTTTAGTCCTGTTTGCCGGGTAGTGGGCAGCTGCTGGAGGGCGGGCTTCGGGCGTGCGCTGACTTTGTCGACCGCGACTTCGCAGCGTCCCCTTCGTCGGGCGCAAAGTTCCTCGCGACCCGTATCCTAGTCTGGACGACGCTCCTCTCATCCCGCTTGCGACAGCCAACGTCTTTAGCAAATGGACGCATTGGTGGATCACGCGTGCGTCTCGCCTCCGCATCAACCTCCTCGAAGCGTCCTGACCCTCCTCCCTCGCAGCCCTCCTCATTACTGGCTATCAACGTACGCTAGTTGCAACCGATCTTTGGAGGCTGGCTCCAGAAGACGAAGCCGGTCATCTTGCCGACAAGCTCATGAAGAACTTTAATCGGCGGAAGGACGCCGTCGAGGCATGGAACAAGGCGATGGAGGATGGTTCTTACGTCCCTTCTGCGTCGCGGAAGGCTTGGTGGAAGACAAAGAAGGCGGTCTTTGGCATCGGCTCAGGCGACGGCAAGAGGACCATCGGACTTGCTGGAGCGTGCGTCTTTCGTTTCAAACCCCTACACGAGCTTCAGGCTGACATCTCGTTCTTCCCCAGTCTCTCCGACACCTTCTTCTACGTCTTCTGGTCCGGAGGAGCGATCAAGATCATGTGCGGATCTCCTGTTTCCCTCTTGAAGCGCATCTCGCTGACGTCTCCTTCTTCGCAGCGGCGACGTCGCGCAAATCACTTCGCCACTCGTCACGAAAGCCCTCATCAACTTTGGAACTCAAGCTTACTACTCACGACGAGGCGTTCCTGGCTACACCGACCAGCCTCTCGGCCTCGGTGTCGGTCTGGCGTTCACGCTGTGGGTTCTCCAGCTCATCTATTCGCTCTGCATGTGCGTGCCTCTCGCGCTCTTCTTGGGACCTCTCTGACGACTCCACCACAGTCATCAATTCTTCGTTGCAGGAACGGGCGTGATCGGGCGTGCTGGCGAGGAGTGCGTTGATCGCGGCGATTTATCGAAGGTCGATGGTCCTCAGCGGCAAGGCGCGAACGGTCATCAGTGCGTCTCGCTTCCTCTCGTTTACGTCTGCTGAATACTAACATTGTTCTTAGCGAACGGAAAGCTCGTCAACCACATCTCCACCGACGTTTCTCGCATCGACTTCTGCTGCGGCTTTTTCCACGTACGTCGCTCGCTCACCCCCCTTCCCTCGTTTGCTGATGGCTCGCCTGCAGATGTCATGGACGGCCCCAATTCAGCTCATCATCATCATCATCATTCTGGTGAGTCTTCCGCGTTGACTTCGCGTCCTGGAGCTGACTCGTTCGCTCGCAGCTTCTCAACCTCGGCCCCGCTTGCCTCGCTGGCATTGCATTCATTTTTGTCACTCTGTACGTATCCACTCGCGAAGCCTTCTCTCCGATCGACTGACACGTCGCAGGCCTGGCCAATCCTACGCCATGAAGCAGATGTTCATCCTCCGTCGCAAAGCGATGGTCTACACCGACAAGCGTGCGAAGCTCATCCAGGAGATCCTCGGCGGGATGAAGATCATCAAGTTTTTCGGTACGTTCTCTCGCTTCGCCCTTGGCAGACCTGAGCTCACTCTCCGCAGCTTGGGAACTTCCGTACGCGAAGAAAGTCGACGAGATGCGTCAATCCGAGATGGGCCACATTCGCGGTCTGCTTGTGATTCGGGCAGCAAACGCAGCTGCAGCCATGAGTATTCCAATGCTGGCGACTGTCATTGCTTGTACGTATCGCGTGAACGCCTCTGAGATGTAGGCGAAGCTCACGCTCGAACCTGCAGTCCTCGTCTACGCCGCCATCGGGAACGAGCAGAACCCGGCCATCATCTTCACTTCGTTAACTCTGTTCAACCTGCTGAGGATGCCACTCATGATGCGTACGTGATTCTTGCTCGAATTCAGAAGTACGTGCTGACGTTTTTTCTCCTCCAGTCCCCATGTCGCTCTCTACGATCACAGACGCCTACAACGCCCTCGGACGTCTCACCGAGGTACGATTCGTCCTGAATATCCCCCGATATTCGAAGCTGACGCCGACTTCAAGGTCTTCCTGGCCGAGGAGCGAGCAGGGACGTACCAGCTTGATCGCGAATCTCCCTACGCCATCAAGGTCGAGGACGCCGATTTCCAGTGGGAGGGTACGCCGCCCGAAGACGTCGTTCCCAAGTCGAAGAAGGAGCAAGCTGTGATCGCGGGAAAGCTCAAGATCGCAGCGAAGGCGTCTAGGAAGGCTGCGAAGGAGGCGGCGAAAGCGGACACGCCGGCGGATCCTGAAGTCGTCGCAGGCAGTACCGACGCTGGCCCACCTCCTCCAGCTCTCCCGACGACGACGCCGGAGGAGATCGAGACTCTTCAGCTCGCTCAGATCAACGTCGCTATTCCCCGAGGTCAACTTTGCGCGATCGTTGGGCCAGTTGGGTACGTCGTTCTTCGTGGACTTTTGAGGAACGCGAAGCTGATTGAGCCTGCAGGAGCGGCAAGAGCTCGCTTCTCCAAGCTCTCATCGGCGAGATGAAGCGTACTCGAGGTCAAGTCACGTTTGGAGGCTCGATCGCGTACTGCTCTCAGCAAGCGTGGATTCAGAACACTACGCTGAAGGTGCGCACTTCCTCGCTCACGCACGACACCTTTCCTGACGCATCACAACTCAGAACAACATCCTCTTCGGCCAGCCTTACGACGAGGATCGCTACGACCAGGTCATCAAGGACGCCTGCCTGGGTCAGGACCTTGCGATGCTGCCCTACGGCGACGCAACCGAGATCGGAGAGAAGGTACGTTACCCCTTTTCGCGCAGTTTGTTCCTCGCTGATACCGCGATGCTGTCGCAGGGTATCACTTTGAGCGGAGGTCAAAAGCAGCGCGTCAATATCGCTCGAGCTCTCTACTACGACGCCGATATCGTCCTGCTCGACGACCCGCTCTCCGCCGTACGCTTTCTATACCTTCCACCTTTGCTCTCGCTTACATATCCACCAACACAGGTTGACGCTCACGTCGGCAAGCACCTCTTCGACGACGCCATCTGCGGAGCTCTCAGGGACAAGACTCGCGTCCTCGTCACGCACGCTCTCCACTTCCTCCCCTCCGTCGACTACATCATCTGCATCGACCACGGCCAGATCAAGCAGCAAGGAACGTACGCCGAACTCGTCGCCGACCACGACGGCGCCTTCTCGCAGCTCGTACGCGAGTTCGGCGGCGGGATTGAGATCAAGAAGGAGGAGGAGGAGGAGAAGTCGCTCGAGGCGGCGGAGGCGGTGGAGGACGTCGAGGAGAAGAAGGAGGAGGAGGCCGAACCGAAGAAGGGGAAGGCGCTCATGCAGGAGGAAGAACGAGCTACCGGAGCCGTCAAGGGAGCTGGTCAGTCGGACTACGCATTCCTTTCGCCACGTCGCTAACCTCAGTCGCTCCGCAGTCTACGGCAAGTTCTTCCGAGCCGCCAAAGGTCACATCACGGTGCCGCTCCTGCTCTCCTCGCTTGTCTTCATGCAAGGCGCGCAGGTTCTCGGATCGTACTGGCTGGTATTCTGGAGCGAGGACGAGTTCAACACGGGGCAGGGCTTTTACATGTGAGCCAGTCCTAGCTTCGATGTTTGCACAGAGCTGACGGCGAGGATCTGGCAGGGGAATCTACGCGATGCTCGGCATCCTCCAGGCTTTCTTCTCCTTCCTCATGTACGTCCTGCTTTCGAGTCTGTCGTAGGCTATCACTAATAACAATTCGCTCAGGGGAATGTGCGGAGTCTTCCTGGGCTACAACGCGTCGAAGAGTCTCCACTACGGCGCGATCACAGGCATCTTCCGCGCACCGACCAGTTTCTTCGACACGTCTCCGTTGGGCAGAATCATGAATCGTTTTAGCAAGGACGTCGACACGGTCGACAACACGCTCAACGACGGCAAGTATTTTTTGGTCGCATCTTCTGATTGCCGCTGACGTCTCCCTTCAGCGATGCGAATGGCATTTGCCACCTTCGCTAGTGTGCTAGGAGCGATTGTACTCATCGCTATCGTGCAACCGTACTTTCTCATCGCCGTCACGTTCATTCTGGCGATGTAGTGCGCCGATTTTCGACTCGTTTTGCCAGAAAGCTCACGTGCGCTCTCTTCGCAGCTTCTTGGCCGCGCAGTTCTATCGGGCTTCCGCTCGTGAGATCAAGCGACTCGGTAAGCTCTATGGTCAAGTCTCGCCGAGCGAAAACTGACTGCCTCGCAGACAACCTCCTCCGATCGTCCCTGTACGCTCACTTCAGCGAGAGTCTCTCTGGTGCGTAAGACTCGCTTCAGAGCTGAGCCACACACTTATTCCTTACCTTCAGGACTCGCCACCATTCGCGCGTACGGCGAGGACGCCAAATTCCTCGAGCAGAACGAGCACTTTTTGGATATCGAGAACCGCGCGTACCTGCTCACGGTTCGTCCTTTCGATCTGCGTGCGAAGTAGCGAGAGGCTGATCTACATATCACACAGGTGTACAACCAGCGATGGCTCGGCTTCCGCCTCGACTTCTTCGGAGCTCTGCTCACGTTCATCGTCGCCATTTTCGGAGTCGCGGGGCGCTACACCATCTCCCCCGCCCAGACGGGCTTGATCCTGAGCTACATCCTTACGATTCAGCAAGCGTTTTCTTGGATGGTTCGCCAGATGGCCGAGGTACGCGGTTCCTGCCCCGCATCCTTTGACGTACGCTGATGTCCTCGCTGCAGGTTGAGAACGACATGGTGCGCTCTGCTTCCCTATGGCGACCTCTGAATCACAGCTGACGCCTGATTTGCAGAACTCGGTCGAACGTCTTCTGCACTACGCCAACGAACTGGAGCAAGAGGCGCCGGCAGTTATTGAGGACTCGCGGCCTCCCACAGGATGGCCTGCTTTGGGAGCTATCGAGCTCAAGAAGGTCGTCATGAGCTACCGACAAGGCCTTCCTCCCGTTCTGAAGGGACTGGACTTGAGTATCGGCGCTGGCGAGAAGATCGGAGTTGTTGGGCGGTGAGGCGGGTTTGTTTCGCATTCCGTGGCGTGAACTGACCCTGCTCTCCCTCAGCACTGGCGCTGGGAAGTCGTCCATCATGATGGCTCTCTTCCGCATCGTTGAATTGACGTCGGGAAGCATCGAAATCGACGGGCTCGACATCTCCAAGATGGGCCTCACCGATCTTCGAGAACGCATCGCCATCATTCCTCAGGTTTGTTGCTCGCGCAACGTCGTAGCGACTTTGCTGACCTTTGCTTCGCAGGACGCTCTCCTCTTCAACGGCACGATTCGGACGAACCTCGACCCCTTCGGAGTCTACGACGACGCGACTCTCTGGGACGCCCTCAGGCGGTCCTACCTTGTCGACCAGGCGTCAGAATCCGGCGGAGCGAATGTCGATGGCTCGACTGAAGTCTTCACGCCCGCGAGCCGATTCACTCTCGACCTTCCCATGTGCGTTCTGACTGATTTCTCGCTTTTCCGAACGAAACTGACACTCGCTTGCTTGGACAGTGAGGACGAGGGACTCAATCTCAGTGTCGGCGAGCGCAGTCTGGTTAGTCTCGCTCGCGCGCTCGTCAAGGATTCCCGAATCATCGTGTTGGAGTGCGTCTTCAGCTTTTCAATCTCGAAGATTCGCTAACGTCACTCTCGTTACAGCGAAGCAACTGCGTCCGTAGACTATGCGACGGACTCGAAGATCCAAGAGACGATTCGGAAAGAGTTCAAGACGAAGACGCTTCTCTGCATCGCTCACCGCCTGCGCACAATGTGAGCCTTCGCGCTATCTCTCGTCTTTCGCGAAGCTAACGCCATCGCAGCATCAACTACGATCGCGTGCTCGTGATGAACGCTGGCGAGGTCGCCGAGTTCGACAGTGCGTTGTCCCTCTGTCGACATTCCGAGACAAGACTGATTCATCCTTGCAGCTCCCATCAACCTCTTCCGCAACGGAGGAATCTTCAGGTCTATGTGCGACAGGTGCGTTCGTTCTTACGCTGGAGAGTCCTTTGAACTGACGCCCTGAACCTCCGCAGGTCGCAGATCAGCGAGGCAGATCTGGAGAGCGCGCGTTTCTGATCGCAGGCAGGCCACTTTGTCGGAATATACTGTAACAACGCTAGCTTTCGTATCCCATCGCACAACACTTGCAGTTCCAGTGAGCTTGATACGCGAGGTCGCTGAGCGGGAAGGAGAGAAAGTCGTTCGCGGAGAGGAGTTCGCGTCGATCACACGAACGCGTTCCCCACGACTCCTTTGTCTTCCTCCTCCCTCGACGTCGATGGCTGCCGAAGTCTTCTCCACCGATGGCCTGGCGAAACACCTGCAGAGCCTTCTCTCCACCGCACCGCCCTTCCTAACACCTGGCGCCCTGCCCCTCCTCGTGCGTCCCTCTCCCGCCGTCAGGGGCTCTGACACTAACACGCGTGCCTCTCTCACACAGAGTCACCTCCTCGATCCCCAGCTTCTAAACGGCGCAAACGAGGCGGAGAGCGTCTGGCACGCGCTGCAGGAACTCCCTCCGGCGCCAGCAACTCTCTCAGGAATCCAACCTCCCACCGACCTCCTCTCCAGCCTCTCCGAATCCCTCTCAAGCCTCACGACGCCACCGGAAATTAAGAGCATCTACACTCAGCTCCTCGTCGCTTCCGCCGCTGAAGCCTTCCAGCGCGACGACCTGGAAGTGTTCGACGATGGGTCGCTTTGCCTGAGCGCTCCTCTTCATACGGCCGACGCTTCCCAGGTCGTCCTGGCTCCGCACTCGATCCAGCTCGTCGACCTTCCAAAGGATAGCACGATGGTTCATGCTGCAGGTGGGAGCTGGTGGGAGATCCCTTGGGGAGGGAAGAAGCTTCAGAAGCGACGGGTGCTTGCGAAGAAGGCGCGCTTCTCGTCCTACTTCCTCTCTCGGTGGCTGACGAGACTCTTAGACGTTCTTCCCTGCTGCCGACAAGGTTTCGATCCTGGTGGCGTGGTGGGGATACCAGGTCTTCCTTCCTCACAACATCGTACGCCCCTCGAATCTCCCTTCTTCCTCTCGAACGTCGCTGAAGCCTCTCCCACGCCAGATGATCGAGCTCGGTAGCGAAGTTACCCCCTACACTTCCGCGCTCGCCTCCATCTCCGGAGTTCTAAACTTCATCGTCAAGAAGTACGTCCTCGCCCTCTCCCCCCACTCACCACTAACCCCTCGCAGCATCCCCGCCGCTCTCGATCTCCTTCCCGGCGTCTCGCAAATCAAGGCCCTTCTCCCCATCCTCGCCGGCATCGCCTCTTTCGCCATCTGGTACTGGGGTCGCATCGCGGGTGAGGACAAAGGGAACGGGGTCATCCTCGCTGCGACTTGGCTCCTCCCTATCGCCTTTGTTCCTCGTACTCTCGATCCCAAGGCCTGGCCAACGAATCCACCGACGGTCATCACGCAGAGAGTGTTGTTGAGCATCGCGGCGCTCGTTCCGGTCGAGGTGGCGGACGAGGAGGTCGAAGCGGGAGTGGTGGCGGAAATGCTGGATGGAGCGGAGGAGGAGATCTCGAAGCCAGCGATCAAGGTTCCTCCCGTGTCGTTCTTTACGGAGATGATCGCGGTGGAAGATGTCGAGGAGGAGGGGAGGGAGGAGGCGAAGCGCGAAGCTCTTTTGGAAGAATCGCCAAGGAGCTTGGAGGAGAGCATGGTGGATTGGGAGGTGGAGGAGGCGGTAGGGAAGCAGACGGCGGTGGTGGAAGACGGTGCGAAGGTGAAGCTCGGCGGGCTGTTTAGCTTCAAGAAGCGGAGGGATGCTTGAGGGCACTTGGTAGTCGGGTGTATAGTCGATTTGCAAAGTCTAGGGTTACTGCGTAATTATGGGACAGTGGTGACTTCCCAGTCCTGTTGCGAACGTTCAGTAGACTTTTGCGACCAGGGAAAGCTCGACGTACGGTAACGAGGAACTCGTCGAGCGAGGTAAGCTTGTCGATATCGGCCTGCTCGAGCTTGAAGTCGAACACGCGCGCGTTGTCGACGATACGTTCTTTCTTCGTCGACTTTGGGATGACGACGAAGCCCTGCGAGAATTGTACACGTCAGCCTTCGCCCTTCGTTCGCAAGACTGGGAGAGCGAACGCGGTCGAGGCCGTAACGAATCAGGATCTGAGCAGGAGTCTTCGAGTACTTGGCGGCGAGAGCGACGATCTCGGGGTGCTGGAATCGCTCGCCGCGGACGAGAGGAGCCCATGCCTCGAGGACGATACCGTGCGATTCGCAGAAGGCGACGAGCTCGTTGCGGGTCATGAAAGGGTGGAGGTCCTGCGCACTTCGAAGATCAGCACTCCGTTCCCGTACGCTGTGTTGCGAGGAACGCTACGCACTACCTGGTTCACCGACGGCACATACTTGCACCTCTCGGCGTTGCTGGGGTCGAGGAGCTGCTCAAGGTGCTTGACGCCGAAGTTGCTGCTCTCTCAGGTCAGCTCCCTCCCTAATCTTGCAACAAAGCGACTCACGAAACGCCAATCGACTTGACCAAGCCGGCATCCTTCGCCTCACAGCATCCCTCCCAAGTCGCCTTCCTCGCCTCCTCCCCTCCCTCCGGTCCGTGAATGAGGTAGAGATCAAAGTAGTCGACCTGCGCTTTCTCCAACGAGATCCTGATCGACTCGTGCACCCAGGCCTTGTCCTTGTTCGCCATGAGCTTCGTCGTGAACCAGATCTCCGACCGAGGGACGCCGCTCGACTTGATAAAGTCGTTGATGGCGCGACCCGAATCATGCTCGTTCTCGTACCACTCTGCCGAGTCGATGTGTCGGTAGCCAGCCTGCGGTGCGGGAGGTGAGCTGGGGGGAAGGAGTGCAGGAGGAAGAGAGCGCACCTCGAGCGCCCAGAGAACCGCGTTGTAGGTCTCTGCTCCAGGCTGTTGAGAAGCTCCGTCAGCGCGTCCACCTGGACGGCTTGAAGGCGCTGCTCACCTCCGTCACGTACACGCCTAACCCGAAGCGCGGCATCTTGTTCCCATCGCTGAGCTGGACGCGAGACTCGACGTTGTAAGCGGTGGACATTGTGGAGATGCGGCGGCGCTGGAAGGTGGTGGTGTTTGAGAGGTGCGGCGGATGCGTGTGGGGGGAAGCAGAGCAAACGTCGGAGGGAGAGGAGGGAACTTGGCTCTCGGCGGGAACGGAAGGCTTCCTTCCACCCAGGTCCCTCGACCCTCGACCACCTCTCCATATGATATCAACAAGGGCGTGTGTACGTTGCAGAGCTAATTCGTAATCTCCAAATAAGAGACGGGGACAAGACCCTCTTTGCCGAATTCGCTTCGACACCTCCACCACTCCTCGGAGACTGCGAAGACGAAAAGTGTCAGCAGCGATACGCACGAACGTAGCAGAGAAAACGCACCATGCTCAATCACCACCACACTTTCGCCTTCCCGCAACGGTAGGTCGTCCGCCTCCTGTCGAGCGAGAAACCGCCTTCAGTCCCAATTGACGCACCGACGGTGAGGAATGCGCACCGTTCCAGCATAATCAAACAGGGCCTTAGCTCTTCCTAAACCTTCTCTCTGCTCCTCCTCCTGCGCCAACGCCGCACCACGTCGTATCGGGGGAGGAACACGACCTGCTGGCGGAGGGGTTGCGAACGACGACTTTGGCGGTCCACCGACCGCGAGAGGCTCCCTGAAGGCATTCTTCTTCGCCTCCTCGTTCGACATAGGTCCCTTTGAGCCCCACAGCGACTTGCCAAACTGCGACAGCTCGTCAACACCGTCCCTCCTGCCCAAGCTTCACCGACTCACGTCCTTGCCGCTCGCCGTACTGAACCCGCCGGCTATCGTCTTGGAGCTGGAGAGTCCTGAAGGCGGCTGAGGTCCCTTGACCTTCGGCGCCGTCGGTGGAGGTGTCCTGCCCGTAACTCCCGCCGCGATCCCAGCCCTGTTCGACCAGCCCTCCTTCGCCGCTCCGGTCGCCGCCGTCGCCAGATGAGGCGCCAGGACCTTGCTGTGCGCAGATCCAAACTTGGAAGCGGCGGCTGCTGCGCCAGGAGAAAGGCCGGCGTTCCTGAGAGCGGCGGACGTGGCGGTTGTGTTCTTTAACGCCGCGTTCGCGAGGGAAGGGCCGGCGCGGTCTGCGGAGGAGGACGCAAAAGCGTTGGCGTGGTCGGAGAAGGAGGTGCGGGGGACTGGTGTAGGAAGGTCGGCGGCGGGGGTCGGTAGAGGTGCTCTGAAGAAGTTGGAGGTGGGAGCTGCTGGGATGGGTCGGCGTGAAGGGGTCTGGATACCTCTGGCGAAGTACTCGTCCAGGAGAGAGTGAAAGCCTTCGACTTCTTGAGGATCTGAAAGTGTTCGTGCCCACACAGATGCGGACATCGCTGCTGGACGGAGGGAGGAGAGGTCGAAGGAGGAGAGGGGTCGACCGAATCGATACCCCCGACTCTCTTCCTTCGCCTCTTCCCTCCACCGCCCAGATGGCAGGCCGCCGCAAGCAGCGAGCAACATTCATCACCGACGACGGCTCAACAAGCAGCCGCTCCACGTCCAGGTCAGTGAGGAACGCGCCCCGGAGCTGAACAGGGACTCATCGTCATCTCGTGTCCCGCAAAACAGGGACAGGTTCGATCTCGAGGCCGCAAGACACGCTACCGGAGCTCGAACAGGATCCTTCAATGCACATTTACCGACCATCGTCGCTATCCCCCAGACCATCATTGATGAGCAGGAGGAAGCGGGAACATCGTCCGAGGTTGACCTTCTTCTCGGCGGTCCAGAGGAACCCCCGGCAACGCCCTCTCGGAATGGCGGAGGAGGAGCTTCACTGTACCGCGTTAGCAGTACCTACGGCAACTTCAACGACCATGGATCCCCGCATTACCTCCAGCTCTCAAGGCCTCCTGGGAGGAACGATTCGTGAGCTGCGGTTCGGAGACGCACGAGGGGAGGGAGCTGATGCCGCTGGCGCCGAGCAGGATCTTGAAGCTCTCTGGGATGATTGATGATCGTGGTGGGGAGCTGGAGAAGTACCGAATGAGCGAGGAGCAGATGAAAGGCATGAAGCGGAATGTACGGGAGTTCTACAGGGCGCAGAACGAGGTGCGTACTCCGCTCTTCGTGCCTTTGAGGGAGCTGACGGCGCGCTCGTACAGATTCTGGATGGATTCGCCGAGGTGGACGAGGTGCGCGTCGAAGTTGACGAGAGTTTGCGTCGGATGCTGATGTTGACTCGCTTCAGATTTTGGATTCGACGCGCGCGATGGCAGTACATAACGAAAACACCCCCATCATTCCAGCAAAGCCTTCAGCAGGACGAGAGGAAGCGCTCGGGATCCAGGTCAAGCTCGCGATTAACGTCAACTTCTTCAGTGAGTTCCGACGTTCTCTTCGCCCACACCAGCTGACGCATTCCGGCGGCAGTCGTAAGCTTTCTCGCCCATCTACCGGTCGCTCCTCCACTTTGCCAATTCCTCCGAATTCCCCACTTCTCACCTCCGACTTATCAACCCCTCGCTTCTCGCTCCACTTCGCTCTCGCTCCCCACTCTTCGCACTCTCGCTCTAACGCACTTGATCCGCAGAACTTCCTCCTCCTCGGCGCCAAGATCGCCATCGTCCTGCTCTCCAACTCCATGTCCCTCATCGCATCCACCGTTGATTCCGCACTGGACTTTTTATCAACGTTGATCATCTTCGGTACCTCTCGAGTGATCGAACATCGATCATGGCAAAGTATCTACCTGTACCCAACGTGCGCCTTCTCTCCCTCGTTCCCGACTCCCCGTACTGACCTAGAAGGCGAACAGCGGCAAACGACGCATGGAACCCGTGGGGATCCTCGTCTTCTCGGTCTTCATGATCGCATCGTACGCGCCATATCGCTATCTATCCAAGCCAGTCCTGACGAGCTTTCCCGCAGCTTTCTCCAAGTTTTCGTCGAGTCGGTGCAGCGTCTCCTCAACAAGGATCTCGAGCAGGCGCGGATACCTCCATTGGGAATCGGGGTCATGCTCGCTACGATCGTGATCAAGGCCGTCGTGTGGGTGTGGTGCAGGGCGATCAAGAACAGCTCAGTGTCAGCTCTGGCGCAAGACGCCGAGAACGACGTAAGTTTTCGGTTTCTGCAGCGCGTTGCGAGACGGAAGCTGTTTGCTAACATACGCCGCAGATCGTGTTCAACACCTTCTCCCTCCTCTTTCCGTACATCGGTACGCGCCCATTCCATTCCATCTGCGACTTTTGGCTAATGCAGCTTCGCTTGCGCAGGCGACAAGCTCGGCTGGAGGTACCTCGATCCTCTGGGTGGAGCACTGCTGTCGGTCTACAGTACGTGTCGTCTCCCCGTCTCGCAAGACGTTTCTGACCCTGCGTTCAAGCAGTCATGGTCGAGTGGACCCGCACGCTCTTTGAGAACGTGCAGAAGCTTACGGGCAAGCGAGCGTCGCCGCAGCAGCATCAGGTGAGTTGAGAAGCTGTTGGTCGTTCAGTAATTCGCTAAAACCGCCTCCTACCACAGCGCGTCGCATATCTCCTCACCCGCTTCTCGCCTCTCATCACTGGGATCCAGCACCTCTCGGTCTACCACACGGGAGATTCCTACAGTACGCCGCCGTCGCGAACCTTAATCTCGACCTCATCGCTAACGAAAAGCTCTCTCTCACCACAGTCGTTGAAGCCGACGTGGTCCTCCCCAGTACGACCGACCTCACGCGCGCGCACAACATGGCCGAGAGCGCCCAGTACGGACTTGAGCAGCTAGACGGTATCGAGCGCGCTTTCGTTCATAGTGCGTCTCCCTCTCCCTCTCAGTGGATTCAAGGCTGATGAAGACGCAGTCGACGTGACTTTTAACCCCCTGTCAGGGCACGTGCCGCGATGAGCCAGACTCGCCTCCATCTGTAGGAACGCATCTCGCAACCTTCAATTCGCACTCGTCAGGACCTGCTTGCTTCCCGTTCCTCACTGCTCTTTACTGCGCGCTCGAGACTTGGCGGAAGAACGCGCGACCCCACTCGCACATCGTTTATTGCCACCTCCAATCTACTACTTCGTCCCCGCGAGCTTCTTAATCTCCTCGCTCGTGAAGGCTCCAGCGTTCCCAACCTCTCCCTTCCCCTCCCATCCCTCGATCGACCCGCTCCCTCCTCGAATAATCGCCTCAATCATCCCCTTCGCAAGGACGTCCGCCTTGATTACGTAGCGAGGGGCGACGGCGGTGATGAGGGGGAAGAGGAAGTTCCCATAGCGGTACAGAGTGGGTCCATCTACGACTGTGCGTCAGCTTCGCAAAGGGAGAGCTTGTGGGGGTGGGGACGTACCGGGATTCGGAGTGGGAGAATATCCCACAGCAGGTCGGAACGAGTAGGTCGCTAGCGGGAGCTCCGTCTTCAGCAAGCTCAAAGCCTTCTCTGCGCGACCCTTGACGCGCCCGAACATCGAGCTAGCTTTCGCCTCGTCCTGGTCCGCGCCGTCGCCGGAGAGGTAGGCGAAGACGAGCTTCTTTAAGGGGTCGCGGCGAGGGAGGGTTGCGAAAGCTCGAGCTGCGGCTAGAGCGTAGTCGTGGGTGATGACGGCGTACTCCTTCTCCTTGAACTCCACCGAGCTGCGAGAGATCAGCTCTCCTCCTCTCCCAAGCTCTCGAGACGCGCACCTGATCCCAAGATCCCATGCGACCCCATCGATTCCCTCGAGCTGTTTCAGCAGAGCAGGTGGGTAGGAGCTAAAGTCCTGATGCAGGATGACGGTGACTTTTGGGTCTGGAGAGGGGAGGACGTGGAGAGGGAGCGGGCGACGAGAGAGGACCGTGATGTGAGAGATGTTGGGATGGGCGATAGCCGTCCTAAGAGCTTCAGATCCTGCTGTTCCAGTGGCACCTGTTGGGAGGCAACATTAGCAGGCGTGCGGGGTGGGAGAGGAACGACGTGCCGGTGATGAGGAGCTTGAACGACAAGGGGGTGAAGTGCGTAGGGGCTGGAAGGCGCTGAGATGGTTCTGAAGGGCGTGGTAGAACGCTGCGAGAGGAACGAGGAGGAAAGGAAGCAGCAGACTCTTCATTCGAGCTGGCCAGAGGTGGAGGAAGACGCCGGGGGGACGCGTCGCGCCCCCGGGGCGCGCGCCCAAGTCGACCACCTCTCAACTTCGTACGGGCCTGACACGACTAGTCACACCGTTTAGCAAGCGTTAAAGTCTTCTTGACACAGGAATCAACAGGGAAGAGAGCGTGCCCTTATCGTCGAACAGGGGCGGCGAGATCAGCTCGTCGGCCGAGCCGCTCGTTCAGCTTTTTCGTCTCCCAGGTCTTGCTCCCTCTCTCAGCGGCTTCAGAACAAACAACGCGCCCCACAAGCTCCGTTGGTGGCCTCCTCGTCAGCCACTCTTCGTCGCACCCGCACGGCACCGCTTCCTCTCCTGCTTCGAGTCCCCTCACACGAACGGCATGGCTTCCCCTCTGGTTCCTATCATCGACTTTGCCCCCTTCCTCGTCGGCACTGCCGCTGAGAAGGAGGCGTGCGCGCAAGAGCTGCTCACGGCGATGAAGGACGTTGGGTTCGTGATGCTCAAGGGCTTTTATTCCAAGACTCCCAAAGACGTCGTGGACGAAGCGTTCTCGCAGGTGCGCAGTCGCGAGTGCCGCCGGGTAACAGCGTTGACGGTGCGCTGACCCTCCTTCTCTAGACCAAGGCGTTCTTTGATCTTCCCAGGGAGGTTAAGGACGGGCTCGCCTGGACGTCTCCAGAGAGCAACCGTGGCTACGTTTCGCAGGGTGCGCTCCGCCCGTTCTTGATTGAATGCACGAGTACTGATCAGTTATGCAGGCCGCGAACGGGTTACTCAAGCTACGGACGCGGAAGAGATTGAGAAGCTGCGCGCGCAAGCACCTGGTCCGTCTCCCTGCCTCGAGGCTTGACTCCTCAGCTTCAGCTGCAGTGCTAATACGCTTCATTTGAAGACTTCAAGGAAACCATGGAAATCGGCAAAGACTACGACTCCGTTTGGCCAAACCTCTGGCCCGAGGAGGATCTCCCCGCCTTCAAGCCGTTCATGAACTCGTTCTTCCTCAGCTGCCACAACCTGCAGGTTGAGGTCATGCGAGCATTGGCTTTGGCGATGGGACTAGGCGAGGCGTTTTTCGATTCGACGACGAGCAAGATGGCGCACAACCTGAGACTGTTCGTCCATTTGTCGTGTCGCAGCTCCGTCGAAGCTCATGTTCTCTTCGCAGGCTCAACTACCCTTCGATCGAAAAAGGTATACTCGAAAAAGGTGGAAGCCGTGCGGGCTCTCACTCCGAGTGCGTGTCACCGTTTTCTGCGGTCGACGAGGATAAGGCTGACTAACCCTGACGTTCCCTTCGCAGCTACGGAGGCTTGACTCTGCTCTTCCAGGACTCAGTCGGAGGCCTTGAAGTGCAAGACAAGACTGGCGCATTCGTTCCCGCCAGTCCAGTACCCGACACCGTCGGTCAGTTCACGCTCTCGATCCTCCTTCACTCACAGCTCAATCTTCTCCCGTGCAGTCGTCAACATCGGAGATCTCCTCCAGCGCTACTCAAACAACGTCCTCAAATCTACCATCCACCGTGTGGTGCTTCCAGCTCCCATCGAGGGCACGGAAGGACCTGCGATGACTCCCCGTCGCAACTCCATCGTGCGGTCCTTTCACATCCGCATTCCGTTCTCGAGCTCACTCTCCCTCATCCAGGCCTTCTTCTCAAACTTTAACCTCGACCAGGTCAGCTTGGCTTCGATCTCGCTTCGGCTGAGGTACACTCGCTCATCGTCTTCGCACAGGTCATCGAGGCTCTTCCAGGAACGGGAGAGCCAAAGTACGCCCCGGTAGAAAGTGAAGCGTATCTAGTCGGTCGTCTCACGGCGACGTATTTCTAGTTCCTCCCTTGCGAGGCGAGGCTTTCATAGGTTCTGGGAATGCATTTGATCGCGGTAAAACGAGGAAACAGCTACGGACTGCGATAACTTGGGGATGCGAACGGAACGGAAACGGCAGCGACTCTCCTTCGCTCACTTCTTCTTCTTCGAGTACGTCGTCTTGGTCGCCGGGCGAGCCTGCTCAGAAAGGGGGATCAGCTTGTTCATATTAGTTCGGCCACGACAAGACCTACCCTCGGAGCAGGTGCGGGAGCGACGTCGTCGTCCTCAATCTCCTCGTCGATAAGCTGCTTCTCCTTGATCGCCTCGATCGTCGAGCGACTGCGTCGTCCTCCACGTCCAGTCTTGCCTGCGCCGACGGACGGCTTCTCGGCGGCTGCTGCGATCGGAGGTCAGCTTCTGACGGTCGATTCGAGCGAGCGAGGACGCACTCTCTTTGCCCCTTCCTTTGAGCGCCGGGAGGGTGCATTCGATGATGTCGTCGGTTTCGGACGAAGAAGCTGCGTCGATGGCGCTGAGGGTGTTGCGGACGACAGCGGGTGGCTAGAAAGGTCTTCGTTTTAGCAAGCAGCTCGCAAGTGATTGCGAGAAACCCACCTGAGCATTCTCCTGCGCAGTGGCGTCGACCTGCTTGCGATTCATCGAAGGACCTGGACGAGGCTGATCCGGCTCGGGCTCGACTGGCGAAGAGGAAGCGATGTGGGGATCGATGAGAGGTCGGTTCCTGCGACGAGGTATCAGGAACGATGGCGCAGCGCGAGAGGGAGAGAAAACTGACTTCGCCTTCGCAAGCTCGGTGAGCGCCTTCTGAAGCTTCTTGGTCGCGACGTCGAGCTTGTTGTTCAGGCGCTTGAGTTCGTTCTGAAATCGATCCTCGTCAGCGAGGTCGTTGAGAGGGAATCGGAACCGACTGACCGACTTCGGCGCGTCCTCGCGCTTGTGGCGCTCATCGCACGTCTTGACCGCCTGCGACACCCTGTCCTGAATCTCGCTCGCATGCGAAGCGGCGAGCTGATCCAACTTGGCTTTGACACCCTTCTCCGACGCAGCGAGTCCGGCGATCTCGTCCCGGTACTTCGCGACTTCTCTGGTCGCCGTAGCGAGCTCGCTTCGCACGGAAGTGATCTCCACTTGCGCCGAGGCGAGCTCCGCTCGAAGTGCCGTGAGCTGCGACTGCTCGAGCTGTGCTTCCGAGACGACGCTGTCCTTGTTGGAAATGAGCGAAGCGATCTGGAAGAGCTATCGTCAGCGAAGCCGACCTCGTGGAAGCCGATAAACGCACCCTGGCGCTCAAAGCGGCGTTCGAGGCGAGCAGGTCGGTGTTCTTGTTCGCGAGAGTGTGGTTCGTCTCTTGGAGGCTCGCTAGCGACTTCTGATCGAGATGCGTCTTGTCGTTGACGAGCTTCTCGGCGTTCGAAGCTCGAAGGTCTGAGGCGTGCTTCTCCTTGCGGAGGTCGGCCAGGACGGCGAGATCGTCTTGAAGCTGAGCCTGCGAGGGGATCAGGCGCTGATTCTTCACAAGCGAGAAATACCGTACGTGGAGGTCAGCCTGAATATTCGTTTGCTCCTGCGAAGGAAGTCAGACGTGTCGACAGAGCGACGATCGAAGAAGCAGTCGCACCTTTTCTCGAGCAACAGATTGCGCCAGCCGCTCTTCCACCTCCTTGATGATGTGGTCCTTGGAGCTGATTCTGCGCGAAAAAGCGAGTGAGAAGTAGCACGAACGACGAAGCGAACGACGTACTGCGACTTGAGCTGCTCCGTAAACTCCTTGAGGTTGTCGACGACGACCTGGTGCTCCTGTGCACTGGAAGTCACCTTCGAAGCCGCATCGGCAAGCTTCTGTCGGGCACGCTCGTCCTCGGCCCTCGAGATCGCCACCGAATCCGCCAGCCTGCGCTTCGCATCCTCGACCTCGGCCTTCGCAGCCCCCAATTGTGCTCTGCAATGAGCGTCAGACGAAGCCTGCGAGATACGGCTGGCAAAGACGCACTTGAAAGGCTCAATGTCGTTGATCTGAAGCTGAAGAAGCTTGAGCTTGTCGTCCAAACTGCGAGCTAAAGTTAGCGAGGAGCGAGGACGGACGAGGCGGACATGCGAAAGACTCACTCCGTCTTGCTCGCAACCAGCTCGTCGCGATTCTGCTCGAGCTTCGAAACCCTGGAGTGCGCCGAATCAGCTCTGAGGACAGCACAAAACGCAGCGCAACGTACGCGGACTTGACCTCCTCCAGCTCCCTCTCGCTCCTCGCCGACCGCGCCCTCTCCTCCTCAAGCTGAGCCTGCAGAAGCACACAGCGATCGCGCTCGTCCTGCAGCTTTGTCGAAAGATCTCCGGCGCTAAGAGCCTTCTGCGTGATCTGCTCGACCTGCGAGACGATCACTTCGTGCGCGACGGCGTTGGCGCTGACTTGAGATTCGAGCTGGGAGACGCGGTCGCGGGCTTCGACGTTCTCGCCAATCTTGCTGTCGAGTTCGATGCGGAGTAGGTCGATGACGCCTTGGCCTGCGCGAGTGGGTCAGTCGAGGGACGTGTAGCGAGCGAGAGCGAGCATACACTTCTCAAGTTGGTTCTCGAGGGTCTTGAGGAGGCCGAGCTTGGTTCCTTCGAGCTTTTCGACCGAGTATTCGCCGTTGGGAGTGCGAAGATCCGAGATTGCTGGTAGACGCGACAAGTCAACTCAGGCTGGCAGCCTCAGGGAGAGCACAACGAACAAGCCCTCATCGCGTCGAGGTCCTCTTTGATCTCCTGCGCCTCGACGACTCCACCGAGCTGCTCTCCGATATCCTGGAACGCCGACCTCATCGAAACAGCCGAGCTAGTGAGTTCCTTCTGAATCTTCTCCGCACTGTCGAAGAAAAGGTCAGCAGAAGCCAATCGCACGCCAAACGACACGAACGCACTTCTTGAGCGCTGCGTGAACCTTGCCGGTGATCTCGCGCTTGATGCGATCCTTCTCCGCCACAGCCATCGAAGCTTCGGCCGACTTGGACTCGAGCTGCGCCTCGAGCTTCGCAATCTCGTTGTCCTACAACGTAACATCAGGATCCGGGAAGAAAGACGCAAAGTCGAAAACGTAAAACACGCACCCTCCACTGAAGCTCGCTCTGAACGTCCGAAAGCCTTTCCCAAACGTCGCCCAGCGGTCCCTTGTGCTTCTTCTGCTTCGGCGGCGAATCTCCGTGCGACCTCGGCCTGCTCCCCTCGTTCGTTCCTCCCGAGCTCGTCCTGCTCCCAGCGAGCTGTCCTCCCGAACCCTTCGCAGAGTGACGACCGACGAGTGACGAGCCTGCACAGTCGGGGGCGGCGGAGGAGAGATTAAGATGAGGGCGCTTCTTGGAGCTTTTGCTCTCCGCGAGTGGCTGCTGAGAAGTCGCCGTCGAGGATCCAGGACGAGCGGAACTCGCTCCGCTCGCTTTGGTCGAGGGAAGGCGAGGGAGGTTGCCGTGCGGAACGACGGGAGTGGGAGTAATTTGAGGAAGGCCGAAAGAGTGCGTCGAGGTGGGTAGGGATCGAGCGGAGGGAGCTTGGGTCGAAGGGAGGGCGGGAGAGGACGAGGTCGAGGTGCGGCTGAGGGGACTCACGACACCGCGCTGTCCATTCGAGAACCGTCCTCCGAGTATCCCGAGTCCGTTCTGAGGAGGAAAGAGTCCCGGTCGTCCGCCCCCGATCCCCGTGCCGAGAGAGGGAAGGCGGAAGCTGTCGAGGTTGGGTCGAGGTGCGTCTTGAGGCCCTCCCGATCCTGGCTGCTGCTTGGAAGGGGGAGGAACGAGCTGCTTCTGCGTCTCCAACTCATCTTCCGTCTCCATGACCTCCTCCTCGTCTCCCTGGGTCCTGTCCCCGCTCCCCTCCGAGTGAGAGTCCTCGGCAGTCGAGCTCGTCAGAGTCTCGCTCGAGGTACCCCTCCCACCCGATTCAGCATGTCCTCCCTCCCCTCCCTCAGAGACCCGACCCCTCCCACCAGCAGTCGAAGCGTCTCCAACCTTGCTCGCGAACGCGACTCCCTTTGGCGCTTTCAAAGGTCCGGACGCGAGGGAGGACCTGGCGTACTGGAACTCCGGGGCGACGGGGGCGGGGACGGACCACGAGTGAGCGGGGGAAGTGTAGGAGGGGGTGGGAGGGGTGACAGCGGAGGCTCCTGGACGGGGGTGGTCGGGAGGAGGTTGGTGGCGTTCAGAGGTGTCGTCGCCTTCCATCGCGGGGGACCAGGGCGGACAGGCAAGTTGAGGTGGCGAGGAGGCTAGAGCGAGTGTAGTTGAGTTGTCCAAGACTAGCGGGACTGGCGACAGAGAGAAGTCGAGGAGAGAGAGAGGCGAGTTGCGTCTGAAGGCACTCGACGACTTGGGACTCGACGACGACGACGGGGCTTCCTCTCTCCTAACTGCTGCTCTCAGCAGTCTCCAGAGTCTGAACAGGAGCGAATACAGTCGTTGCACCCATACGATCTCTCCCCTCTACCCGCTGTTTCCTCTCCGTCCTCCCTTCTTGATCCTGAACAACAACAACGAAGGACGTCAGCTGCAAGCTCATACGACGAGCAAGTAAACGGGAAGTACGCACCGGTCGATATGACTCCGAAGAGCCTTGCTCTTCTGCTGGAGCGAAGACGTGTTCTTCCTCCTCACGCTCCTCGAGGCCGCCACCATCGCGAACGCCTTCTTCTTCCTCTTCTCCTCGTTCGTCGTCGAGTGCTCCTTCTCGCTGAGCTTCTTGTGCCTGAGCGATCCAAACTTCTCGCGTCCCTCGCGTCCTTCGGCGATCATCGCCAGGCGCTCCTCGTACGAGTTCTTCGCCTTCTTCTGCACGCCGATGATCTCGCCCTCGGTGAGAAAGTTGTCGCTCTCGCCCGTGTTGGCCTTGCGAGCGGCGGAGAGAGCGGCGAGCTTGCGACGAGCGGCTCCTCCTCCTCCGTTCTTCGCCTCCTCCTCGGCGGCAGCGGTGCGAAGCTCGTTAATCTTGGCAAAGTCGGCAGGAGTGAGGATCTGCGAGCGAGTCGTTAGCGTGCTTTCGTACGAAGCACGAGAGGAGACGTACCTTGGTCGTCGCGAGATCTGCGAACGCCGTTCCCTTCAACTCCTTGTTCGCACGCGCCAAGCTCATCTCGTCCTCGTCCTCGTCGTTCGTGACCGCCGTCGTGCGCATGATAGGATCGTTCTTCGCCGTCTCCTCATCCTCGTTGTCCTCCTCCGAATCCGCATCGCTATCCTTCTCATCATCCTCGACGACCTTCTCCTCCTCCTCGACGACCGGAACGACCTTGCGCTTCTTGCGACTCTTGGCCTTGCCCTCGTCCTCGCTGTCGGTAAGCTCGATGTCAGACCCATCGCTGGGAACGTCGTTCCACCCGCCCGACGAATCGGAATCCGAATTCGAGTCCGACTCGACCTCCCACGCTTTCCACTCGTTCTCGTCGACCTCTCCATTTTCGTCGACCTCCGCCAGATGCTTCGCCAGGAGCTGCGCGCGAAAACAAAATCAGCTTCGCACTCGCACCCGACCGAAAACGAGGAAGGCGTACATCGAGACCCTCGATCGACGTCGCTGCGTCCCTCGACTCTCCGTACTGCAACGGCTCGGCGTCCTTGTCCGCCATCGCCGCAAGCTTTCCCATATCCCTCCGCTTGAGCAGCCCAGGGTTGACCTCGCGGTACAACTGCAGCAAACTCCTACTCGCGACCATGACTCCCTTGTCCTTGCTCATGCGGTACTCGACGAGGTCCTCGAGGAGCTCTCGCTCCATGCACCAAGGCTGGCGACGACAGATTTCGCGAATCGCGTTCAGTCCCGCAGCGATGACTTCGGCGGCGACTCCTCCGTGGACGAACTCGCCCGAAATCTTCTTGATGACGGGCGTGAGCTCGTCGGGAGGAGTGAGGTCGTGAACGGACTGGGCGAGACAGACGAGGATGGCGGTGATTTGGAGTTGGTGGTGGGTGAGGTACTTGACGATGTACGAGTAGAAGCTGAGGACGTTGAGCTTGTGCGAACCGCACACGCGTCCGAAGAGGCTCATGATGAGAACCTTGTGGTCGAGCGTGTAGGACCGGTCGTACTTGACGAGCGACTGGTAGAGCTTCTCGCCGAACGTCTGGGGGTCGTTGAGGAGTTGAAGGGCGGAGAAGTTGACCGAGGGCTCCTTGGCGGCGATCTCGCGCTGGCGGCGCTTGACGTTGGCGTTCTTGATGTCCTTGCGCGCCTTGCGCTCGGTCGACTTCTTCTTCTTGTTGATGTCGACGCGATGCTTGACCGTCTTGATATCGGGTCCTTCGTTGTCCTCGTCCGACGAGTCCTCCTCCTCGTCCTTGCCCGCCTCGGGAGTGACGAGGAAGAAGTGAATCGCGGCGCTTTGGACCTTGGTGTCGGGGTGGAAGCACGCCGAAGCGACGATCGCGACCGTCTTTGCGTCGCGCCAGACGTTCTTCCGCCACAGCTCGGCAGCGATCTTGACCGCCCACATCGCCTCGCGCGCGCCGACAATCTTGACGTCTCCGCGACGAGAAGGCTTGACTCCCGTGCCTAACCGCTCTGCCTCGGCGTCGATTCCTCGCTCAATCATGCCGAAGAGGAGACCTTGGACCATGCGGTTGAGCTTGTGGTTCTTGACCTTGATGTTGGCGTTCTTAATGTCGCCGAGAATGGTCTTGAGAATGAAGGAGCGGAGGTTGGGAGAGGTCGTCATAGAGAGGAGGGGGAAGAGGGTCTTGAGGAGGCTGCGAGGGAGGAAAGCGAAGGTGTTAGCTCCTGCCTCGTCTCCGACGTTTCTACGAAGCACTTACTCGACACCAGTGATCACGTCCCTGCGCCTGAGGAGCACGAGTCCCTGCATCATCGTCTTCCTCGTCTCTGGTCCCAGCTGAACTCCTCCACCGCTGATGCCCGCGCTCGCTCCGGCGGCGGTCGAGGAAGGGTGAAGGGAGGCGGAGGGTGCCGCAGGAGCCGAGGAGAGTAGGAGACTGGAGAGGGTAGCAGGAAGGGAGCCGGTAAGGGTGGGGTAAAGGTGCGCAACCTGCAGCAGAAGTCCCATCAGCTCCTCCCTCCTTCAAGACGCAGCTCGGACTCACCTGGCACACGAAGCCCGTCACCTCCCTCAAGCTATCCTCATCTCCCTTTGACCCTCCCAATCCCAACTGCACGATCCGGACCTGACTCCCAAAGCGCGCCCACTGGACCGCAAACTCCTCCGCGTAGCTGTCCGGCGACCGCTTGATGAGGTTCTGCAGCGAAGGAAGGCTCGCGGTGATGAGAGCTCCTCTGGCCGTCTTGAGGCGGAATCCATCGGGGGCTGTTTGCTGGCGAGCACGGCTGTTGGAGATCTTGCTGTTGAGAGAGGGCGGGACCCGGCGGTAGGCTTCTGTTCCAGTCACTTGAAGAGGAGGTGGAAGGGAGGTGGTTAGCTCTTGGCTCGCTCAAGGGAAGGCTCGTAGGTTGTACTCACTGTTGACTAGCTGATTCCTTTACTTTGACTGCTACGGCGTCCAAGTACGAGCTGAGGTCGGAGAGAGAGGGCGGGTCGAAAGACAGACGAAATTTTGAAGCTGAGAGATTTGCCCCCTATCCTCTTCCTCTGCTTTCTCTTTCAATTCAATCTCCATTCTTCATAGCGTACTACCTCGCTCAGCAAGTGTCTGCAAAATCCACATAGCGTCTGTTTTCAGCCCATCCAACGTATCCCCTCACGCAAACCCGATCCTCGGTCTCGACCAAAAGTCTCCCCATCATCTCCCTCCCACACGCCCTCCTCCTCTCCTCCCCATCCGTCCCACGCTGTCCCGGAAACGCCGAGCTCGCCACTGGAAAAAGAGGCGACGGCAGCGCGAAAGGCGAGAGGAGTTCCGTCCCTACTCCCGAAGTTGAGCCCCGGACGCGAGAATCGTGGTAGAGCTCTCGCGGCTGTGGCGTGGTGGGGTTTGGCCGAAGAGGGGCGAAGAAGGAGGTGGGAATTGAGCGGCGGCAAACGAAGGCTGCTGCTGGGATGGTGGGAGGCGTCGAGAGTGTCTTGAGGCTGGCGATGGGGTGAGGTCGGTTGCGGGTCGAAGAAGGTGGTTTCGCGACAGCAGAGGCGACTGGAGTAGCGAGGGGAAGAGGGATGGAGGCCGGCGTCGGTGGGAGAACGGGGGAGGCGAGGCTGAGTTCCACGAGGAGATTGCCGAGGGAGTCAACGGATGGCGACGGAGGAGCGACGAGGATGTCGACAAATTCAAGTTCCTCCTCGTTCTGACCTTCCTGCAAACGCTCCTCCGCATCCGCGACTTCGAGCTCCTCGAGCGCCTGCGGTTCTTCGACGTCGACGACCTCTTTCTTCTCCACCACGACGTTCTCAACCAAGGTCGCCTGCGATCTTCGTGCGATAAAACCCTCAATCGTCGCTAATCCCGACTTCCTCGCAGCAGACGCGACGGGCGTTCGCGAAGACGCTATCGACGACGAGCCAATCTTGCGTTGGCCCAGTTGATGACCGAGGAGTGCGAAGGAGTTGTTGTGGGACAGAGGGGAGGAGCTGGATGTGCGATGGTGGTGGAAAACTTGCTGAGACGTGGGTGCTGAGGCATGTGATGCTTGCGAAGCAACTGTTCCTCATATATCAATACGTCTCTTCCCGCTCGCAGCGAAAGGAGAAACTCACCCCGCTCCCTCCCCTCCCTAACACTCCCCAACGCCGAAAGCAACAACATCTCCCTCCCCGCTCCCTCCCCCAATCCGGCCTTCTCCCCTCCCCTCCCTCTCACGACCTTCTCCCTCAACCTCCTCTCCAGCGCACTCTCCACCAACACCTCATACACCCTCGGATCCCTTTCCATCCCCCTCGGTAACAAGAAACTCTGAATCTGCGCCGAGGACGGCGGAGCGCGCAAGAATCTCCACGATAGCGGGTGCTGGATCGTTGAACCGTGGAAGGCATCCACGGCGTCGAAGGCGAGAGGACTGCGGTCGGCGCAACTTCCTCCGATAGCGGGGTTGGGGGAGTTGGAGTTGGAGAGGGGAGGGGGACGACGGTGCGGGATTAAGGAGGGGAGGAGAGGGAAGGTAGGGGGAGTGTAGGATGGCATGTCTTGGCGAGGTCGGTGGGGTTGGGAGGGGGAGGACCTAGCCACCAGTGCTGGATCGAAGGAGGGACGACGGACGAGTGGGGGGTGGGACGCCTGCTCCACGGGAGATTAGCGGAGCAACAAGGGAGGGGCGAACGAAGGGGATGGACTCACGGATTGCTGACCTCAACGAGCCGTGCACAGCAGGAGAAAGCCGCAGCGGGGGTAGGAGAGCGTCCTGCGCGCCTGTAGTGCCTGCTGAGGTGCCGCGGTGGAGCAGCGTCGATTCCCTTCGACCCGATCGTAGACTCCCACCCAGGCGTTCCTGGAAGAAAGGAAGAAGGGAGCAGGAGGAGAACGCTCCGCTCTTGGGCCGCCCCTTGTTCGGTCCGATCGTTTCGCACACCTCCAGCTCCGAAGAAAGGGTAGCAAGGTGAGAGCAGTCAGCTAGCTTGGCGAGATCAGCAGGAGAGCGAAGAAGCAAGCAGTGACCCGCACGGCGCAGGAACCAGCTCCCAGCAGCAGACGACCTCCGCACTCCCAGCCCACCTCCTCCTCGTCCAAGCAGAGAGCTCACCCTACAGCTCCACTCCCACTCCCTCCTCCCATCTTGAATGGTGCTTGCTCCTCATCTACCGCCTTTCATGTCCTCTCCCAATCCTCTCCGCGCCCCGTCGATCGTCTGAGCCGTCCTTAGATGGCGCCTCTTCGCTGCTCCAAGCTCTTGACGATGAACAACGAGGTGTCGAGGAACCGATCTACACAGTTGGCGAGGCACGACTCCTCTCCTCTTGAGAAGCGAGCTCCAGGAGCGCCGGGCACACACCTGAGTGAGAAAGAGGGTTAGCCCGAACGACGGCGGGCAGCTGCCCTGATCAGCGACGAGGGGCGTACTTGTCGAAGCACGTATCCACGAATTGGTGAATGGAGGTCTGGAGGCGAGCCTTGGTCTGCTCCTGCTCGAGGAAGACTTGCAGCTCGCGCTTGGAGAGGAGCGGTTCAGCTGGGATCGAGCGGCTCCGTTCGTCTGTAGCTTACCTGAGTCGCGGCGTCGAACTCCTGCATAGGGTTGCTGTTGGTGCTCATTTTGAAGTCGAAGGCGGGGAGACGAGTGGGTGGGGCAAAGCAGAGAGCGGCGCTCTCGACGGCAACAAGACCTTTTTCATCGCGGCCCAGCTCTGTCTCCTACCTCACCTCCAAGGCCAAACCGACTCACCCGCCTTTCTGTACCCCCGCCACCTCTCCCACAAAGTGGAACCAGCTCCCGACTCCCGACACCAGTCCTGCGACCTCCCAAACGCCCCTCTCGTTCCCACCTCCCTTCACCCCCTCCAGCCATGCCACCAAAGCGATCAGCTCCGCCGAACAGCTTCCGATCTCCAGCAAAGCGCGCCAAGACTATCGGCGCGCCCTCCATCGCCGACGACACCTCCCGCCTCATTGCAGCGCACCATCAGGCGGAGCATGCTGGTCAAGGGCAGGGCTACCTCTCGAGACGGCCTGACCCTTTCCAAGGGCGCGTCCTGTCCCTCTCGGACATTAGCTTGCGCGTGAGCGCCGAGGTGCTCTATGCTACGCTCAAGGTGCCGCCGAAAGCGGCGGGAGGTTCGGTCAGCCTGGTCGGATGGGATCAGGAGCGAAGGCAGGACAACGAAGGGAGGCTACAGATGGGAGTTCTGCGGGAGTTCGTGCGAGGCCTTCCCTCGTCGCTTGCGAATCGACTGCTATCCCTGACACTCCAGTTGTCGTCGCAAGACGATGAGCCCATCTCCGTCCTCGCCCTCTCCACGCTCTTCCTTCACCCCAATACGACAGCCCTCTCCTTCTCCGGCACATCCCTCCCCGTCGTTCTGCTCTCCGCGATTCCTAGCTGCACCGCTCTCACTTCCCTCGACCTCGCCAACACCAGCACTTTAACCGACGCCTCACTGGCAAAGGTCCTGCTGTCTCTGTCGAGGTTGGAGAAGCTCAACCTACGCGGCTGCACCAAGGTTGGAGATGCTTCGGTGATCGCGTTGAGCAAAGCGACCGAGGACCGACTCCGCGAAGTAAACCTCTCGATGTGCGCCGTCACGGTCAAGGGCTTGACGTCCCTGCTCGCGAGGTGCAGCCGTCTCGAGGTCTTGAAGTTGGCGAACATGACTGCACTGGTGCGTTCCTTCTGCCCGTGCAGAAGGCGATTCCCTCCCTAACGCCCGCACTCGCAGAACGAAAAGAACGTTGCGAAGCTCGTCGACGACGCCACCGGCAAGTCCTCGCCACGCCTCATCGCTCTCTTTCCTAATCCATCAACTCTCTAGATGCCGCACTCGGCTATCGCCACATTCCCCTCTCCAACCTCCGAACTCTCAAATTACGCTCGACAGAGCTCACCGACGCCTCACTCGGCCGCCTCCTTTGCTCCTTTGCTCACTCTCCATCACGCACCTCGATATCTCCTACACTCTGGTCAAAAGCCTCGACATGGTTTCCTCGGCCCTCCACACCGCCCCGGAATGGCGCCTCGAGAAACTCGTCGCCTCAGGCCTCCCCCTCTCCCCCGCCTCTCTTCGCACCTTCTTCGAGCCGCTCTCGCAACGACCGCTCGTCGAACGATCGAGTTTCAAGACGCTCAAGCTTGGTGCGATCCCGGCGAATTCGTCGAGGGCGCCGGGGTTGACGGACGGCGTGCTGGAGAAGATCTTGCCGTATCTTGAGGAGCTCGCCGGTCTCGAGCACATAAGCTTGTTCCAGAACTGGGAGCTGGGAAAACGGGCTGAGCCGATGACGAGGTTCATGCAGGTGCTGGGAAGGAGATGCAAGGTGAGCCCCTCGCCGTCGATTGTCCCACTTCGCAAGCTGACTTCAAGGTTCGTCGCAGACGCTCGACTTGACGTTCCCACTCGAATCGTACCACCTCGAAGGCCTCTACGGCTTCTGCGATCTAGAGGACGACGAAGGAGCTCTCCCTCCTGCCGAACCTCCTCGACTCCAATCCCTCGTCCTCGACAACTCGCGCATCACCGATCTCGCCGCAGGAGCCATCTCACAGTGCGTCGACCTTCGCGCACTGCACCTTGCCGAGACGAGGATTTCGAGTGCGTTCTCTCTTCGCTATCCGAGGAACCAATTGCTGACGTTCCTTAGCTCGAGGCCTCTCGCTCATCATGCAGTCTTGCCCTCGACTTGCGACGCTCAACCTCACCTCATGTCGCGGGATTCCAGTGGCGCAGCGGCGAACCTTTTTCGAGGCTTGGGAGCGAGGAGAGGTGGTGGTAGATCCGTTGGAGAGCGGGAGAAGCAGATGAGGAGCAGTGGAAAGGAGGAAGCGAGGAACGGAGAGGAGTCGCTCAAAACGTGTAGCTGTAGTTATCCACCCGTCGGTGTGTTGCGATGATATTGCGGGTTGCGATGCTATTAGGTGATGCTGCAAATAACGACGTGGGCCCTCCTCTCAAACCCCTCCAAGCTCACTCCAAACCGCCGCCGCCGACGTCCCTCCATTCCCCGCCTCGTTCCACACGCTCCCCAACGTCGACAGCGCCGACAGCGCAAGCGTCCCATCAGCGAGTGCCGCAGGGGAGGACGCCGTCAACGACCACTGAATCGCCGACTGCGATCTGGAATTCGTCGGTCCCTGGAGCGCCCAAGTCCTGAACTCGCTCCCCGCTGCGCTTCCGAAGAACAGCGGCGACTCGTCCCCCGGTACCGTGAGGCCCGAGACGACATGATCAATATTGGCGTACCGCAAGCCACCCCAGAGAGCGACCTCGATGACGGGGAGCGAGGCGAGGCCGTTCGAGGCTTGGTAGAGGGCGGAGGAGGGAAGAGGAGGGACGGGGATGGGAGGTTGGCCGAGGACGAAGGCGACGAGCTCGTGCGCCAGCTCGGGGGAGAGGAGGTGGAGGAAGTCGAGGAGGACGTGGTCGAGACGCTCGAACGTCCCGAATCGGTCGGGGAGGGAGGGACTCGATGGAGTGGTGAATGGGCCTGCGAGCTCGCCGACGAGGAGTTCGCCTGCGTGGAGGATCATGCGAGATTTGTTATCCTTTGCGAGAACGAGACCTTGCCGAGGAGTCGGGCGAGTGTCGGAATCGGCGAAGGGAAGTCGTAGGTTGAGAACGTTGAGGACTCCGTACAGCGGGCGATCCTGCGGTGAGGAGTCAGCATCCGCGACCCATGAAAGACACTGAAGGAACTCACAAGGCACGCCGTATTGAGAGCCGAAGAAGAGCTGACTGCCTCGAGTCCAAACGCCGTCACCTCGACCGCGTCGATCGCCGTAGCTTGCCCCGACATCAACCCGGAGAGGCAGCCCACCGCCGGCGGGAACGAAGTATTCGCCGTCTGACTCGCTGCGAGCGTGAAGGCGTCCTGGCCTGCGAAAGCGCTCGTCGCATCGAAAGGCACGACGACGGGAGCCGCTGCAACGGCCGTTTTAAAAAGGACGAGGTCGGAGGCGAAGAGACCTAGTTCGTCCCAGTAGTGCGAGAGCGCCGTTGCTCGCTGCGTCGAGGAGGCGAGAGCGTAGCCCGTCATGCGGTTGAGAGCGACCTCGGAAACGCTCGAGACGAGCAAGGACTGGCGTGTCGAGGGGGAGGTCTGAGTGATCCAGGCCGTTGCAGGAACGGCGACGGTCATCGCTGCGAGGTCGAAGATGTAGCCTCCAGCGATCTCTGCGAGAAGCGAGCCGAATCAGCTCAGTCACAATTTGGGAGAACAAAGAACGCACTCTGGTAGTTCGAGTTGGGCTTGCTCGCGAAATCGCCGAAAGCATCGAACGTCCTCGAATTCGCGAACCCCAGGAGCCCCGTCGCATTCGACTCGCTCATCGCCGCACTCCAAAGTGCCGCCGCAGACGTCCAAGCGAGTCGATTCGCAAAACGCGAAGGAGGGAGCGTGGGAATCGATACCAGCTCGAGTTGCGCTTCGCAGGTCGTCCAAGACGCGTTCGCCGAGATCCCGAGGTAGTTGTTGACGACGAAAGAGAGGCGGGAGGGGTCGATGGAAGGGCTGAAGAGGGTATTGGCGTGCGCTGCGACGTCGAGAAGTCCTTGCGCGATCGTCTGGCTCCGTACGCCCGACGGGCTCGCGCATTTCGTGTCGAGGTGGCAAAAAGGACCTCCCCAGTCCCCTCTGCACACGCACGAGCACTCCCCGCGCGTGACGACCGCCGTTCCGTCGTTCTCGCAAACGCACGTTCCGAGCGTCGAGTCGCGGGAGAGCGTGAAGAAGAGGATGATGGCGATGCTAGCTCCGACGAGGGCGACGCCGACGACGAGGAGGATCCGAACTCGCCTCGACGAGAAGAGAGGTTTGTGCGAAGGCCTCCGTCGATGACCTTGCCGAAAGTTCCACCATGGCTTCTTGACCTCCTGGAGTCCCGCGACGTCGCCCATGCTCACGCCAGCGAGCCAGTCCTGCGTCTTTCGCCTCGAATCGATAACCCTCTTCTTCTCCTTCTCCTTCTCCCGCTCCTCCCTCCTCACCCTCTTCGACTCCCTCCAATCTGCCTCGTTCCCAACTCTCGACCATCCCTCAGGCGTATCCCCCCTCGACGACCCGAGGATCCCAAACGACCATTTCGAAGCAATCGACGTCGTCCTCCTCAGCCGAAACTGCCCCGACGACGTCCCGGGCCTCTCACTCTTCACCTCGCTCGCTGTCGTCGCTCCTCGACCAAGCTTCGACTCGACGCCCACCGAGCGCAACAGAAGCTCATCCATCGGTCGGTCCGCGTCCGTCTCCGTCGCTCCTTGTCGACGAGACCAATCGAGAAACCGCTGGTGCATCGACCGCTCGCTCAACCGTCCCAGCGCATCGGCATTCTCCTCCGGCTCATCGCGCTCCACGATCTGGACCTGTAAACGCGTCGCCGAGGCTGAGTGGGTCATGCGAGTGGGACGAAGGCTCGAGCGAGGAGTTCGTGGGAGGCTGGGAAAGGGCGGGACGGTGTTGGTGGAGAGGTCGATGAAGACGCTGGTGAAGGACGGTGGGGCAGGGAGGGGAATGGCGGGAGGAGCGGAGGGGAAGGGGTAGGAACCGCGGAGGAGGGAGTGGCGTTTGGACGAGTTGGAAGCGGGAGGGGTGAGGAGGGGGACGGTGGAATAGGCGACGCGAGGGGGGTCGTAGGCTTCTTGAGGCGACATGGAGCGGCGATAGGAGGTCGGGGTGGAAGGAGGAGGGGTGGGGAGGTTTGGAAGTTGGCGAGCAGCGGGATCGACGACTGGGTACCTTGACGACCTCGCGGGGGACACCAATCGTGACATTTCGTTGACGGGAGGATCGTAACCCTGCTCTCGTGCGGGACTCACGGGACGATCGTGCTGCAACGCGACCAGGTCCCCCGCGGAAAGCGACCGAGGAGGCATCGTCGGAAGCTGAGCGTGAGGAGTGACGCGTGAAGAGGAGGACGAAGGCAAAAGAGGCGGGCGGTAGGTCGAATAATGTGGGAATTGCGGGGAGAGGGATTCGACATTGAGGCCATTGGTTCGAGCGGAGAGGGCGAGGGGGCGAAGAATGGCGGGATCGACGTGAGCGCGTCGAGCTGCGAGAGAGGGAGTAGTCGGCGGGAGCGAGGAAGGAGGAAGACGCGAAGGCTGGTTCCATGGCGTGCTGTGCTCGTTCGAGTCGTCCCATCCCTGCGTCGACGCAGGCGCTTGACTTCCTCGAGTTCCCGACGCCAGGCCTCCTGCTGTCCTAAACGACGTCGAAGTTGGTGACAGAGGCGACGCAGGGTAGGTGGAGCGTGGGTCCGAGGTAGGAGATGCGGGAGGGGAAGCTCGTCCAGCGACGTTGGAGGAAGCGGACTTGAGGTCCTCTTGCGAGCGTCGCGGCGGTGTCGACGTGAGCGGCCTTCCTTCAACTCCAAAGCCTAGCGACGATGCCAGTTTCGAAACGCGGTTCCGTTCGCGCTCCCTCTCCCGCTCGAGCGCTTCCATCAACTTGGGATCGACGTACGAGTCAGTATCCTCGGTCGACAGCACCAAAAGCTCCTCGTTAAACGTCGTCGTTGGAGGAGAGCGAGAGTTGATCCAGGGAGCCACGGGCGCCTCTTGAGGACTGGGGAGGTCTCCGTACCCGACCGCGTCGAAAGGAATGTCGTCCGAGCGGAAGGAGAGGGCGGACAGAGTGGGAGAGGGAGTGAGAGAGAGGTCGAGCGATTCCCTGTCGAGGAAATTCCAGGAGGTGTCCATCGGAGAGTCGTCCAAGATAGGGGAGTCGGAAGCTTCGGGCAAGAGTTGTCGAAGATCGCTGCTGCGGGGAGAGAGGAGAGAAATGGCCGGATGGGCGAGTGGGGGGTTGGATTGCCGTCGTGGCTCAGCGGAGGATGGGTCTGCAAGGGTGGACGTAAGTCAGAACAGGCCAGCTGCTGGTCCAGCGTGGGAGGAGTCGCGCCGCACCTGCCATGCTCATGAGGAAGAACGACTTCCAGTCGCCGGACTCGAGCTGCTCCAAGGAACGGAACTTCAGAGCGCTGCGAAGGAGGAGGACATTAGAAGAAGGTAGGAGAGCCGCACTACTTGGTCCTGCTCGAAGCCAAAGGTCTCAGAAGCTCAGACCACGCCTTGAAAGGGGATCCGCGGTAGAGAACGCCCACGCAGCCCCGCACTTGACCCCCCACACTCAGCTGGAGAGCTCACATTGTTGCCAGCTTCGACGGCGCGTGCCGCCGAGTGAGGACCGAGAGGAAGCAGCTGAGAGGAGAAGAGCAGAAAGTTGGAGCTAGCGGAGAGGGGTTCGTGCTTCGCGCTGAGCCGGCCTTGGTTCCGAGACCGTATCCATCTTCGACGCTCGTTGGGACTGGCCACCGGCGTGAAGGAGCAGTATGAGTACCTGGCAGCTCAAGCTCATCTTGCTGATAACGTCAGAATTAACGCCCTCTCGGCACAGGGGCAGACCTTGTCCTCTTCTCTTCCCCTCCTCGAGTCGAGAACCTAACTGGAACCTGCTCTACTCCTCGGTTACTCGAGCCAACTCCGCACCAACTCGGCACCAAGTTGAACGGGCGAATCGTCAGCCGGTCGATCTCTACTAACTCGCTTGGCGGAGGTTCGCCCTCTTCTCCCCCTCCCACGTCCTCGCTGCTCAACGCCACTCACTCTCGATGAACGGAGACGACGATAGACCTCTCCCCAGTGGCTGGGTCAAGCAGTTGGACAAGACGTACGTCCCCTGCCCTTCGCGGCCCTCAGGCCCCCCAAGCGAACGTTCACTAATCGTGCCATCCTGCTTCTCCCCCTCGTTGCTCTCGGTTCTCGCCGCTCATAGCCACTCGCGCCATTTCTGGGTAGACACTGCTGTGCGTCCTTTATCTCGGATCTCAGCGGGAACCCACGCTGACGAGGAATGACCGCTCGCGCAGACCAGCCGCTCCATCTGGGTACTTCCATCTCACCGCACAACCCCCGACGGCCATTCGCTAACAAGCGACGCTCCACAGGTCCATCCCTTGGACGACCCGACCTACCAGAAGTCTCAGAACTCCTACGCTCCTCCCGCCGGTCCTCCCCCTCCCCACAACGCCGGCGAGCGCGCCTACTCGCCCGCTCAAACGGAGCAGCAGCAGCACAACCAGCAGCACCAAGGTTCACCGCAGTACGAGCAGCAGTACCAGCAGCCTCAAGCGAAGAAGGGTACGTCCGCTTTCGCTCATGCGATCTCCAGGCCTGATGAGGAACGACGACGGCAGGCTTCTTTAGCAAGTTGACGGGTGGATCCAAGCCCCAACAGCAGCAGATGGGTGGCTACGGCGGACATCAGGGCTACGGACAGCAGCAGGGCGGGTACGGCGGGCAGCAGATGGGCGGTTACGGACAGCAACAAGGTTACGGACAACAGCCTATGTACCAGCAGCAGCAGTACCAGCAGCAGCCGATGTACCAGCAGCAGCAACAGAGGCGGGGTGGAGGGATGGGAGGAACCGTGAGTTGCAGCTCGCTGAGGTGCCGAGACCTGAGCTGACCTTTGGCTTCTCGGACAGGGCATGGCGCTCGGAGGAGGTTCGTCGGAGATTCTTATATTTGTATCGACGTAGCTGACGAGCGGTGCTTGCAGGACTCCTTGGTGGTATGATGCTCGGCTCGATGATGGGAGGAATGGGCAACAACGATGGATCATACGCGGATGGCTACGAGGATGGAGGAGGAGGAGATGGCGGAGGAGACGATGGAGGAGGAGGGGAGTGAGCTCGCCCGGGAGGGAGCTAGAGAAGGAGGCGAGAGGGGAAGGAACGCTCTCGTGCAGAGGCTCTCGCTTGTCGTTATTTTAAGAGGAGCTCAAGAAGGTTGGAATCACGCGCGTTATCAGTTGATTATACCTGGAGTTGGAAAGCTCTTCTGGCGAGAGAAAGCCTCGAAAGTCAGGAGCGGCGAGGACGAAGACGCGCAAGACGCTCGTTCCGCCGCTTGCGCTCCTCTGCCTTCCACTCTCACTCAAGCGTACGATGAGCTCCTTCCGAAGGCGCATCACAACCACTCCAATCCCCGGCTCCCGCCCCTCCCCCTACAACTCGCAGCCCCTCCTCTCGACCGGTCTCTCCTCCCTCGACGACATCCTCGGCGGCGGTCTCCCCCTCTCCTCCTCCCTCCTCCTCGAGTCCGACACGCCAACCTCTTACGCCGACCTCCTCCTCAAGTTCTTCATCGCGCAAGGACTCGAGTGCAAGCAGGATGTGGTGGTCGTTGCGAGTGGGTTGGATGGAGGGCCGGAGGAGCTGGTTAGGACGCTGATGGGGGTCGAAGGGGGTGGAGAGGGGGTGGAGAGCGAGGAGGATGAGGGGGACAAGGCGGCGGGGGAGAAGCTCAAGATTGCGTTCAGGTACGAGGGGATGAAGCAGCATGCGGTTACGATCCCTGCTCCTGCTCGTGAGTTTCGCTACGTAAGTAGATGCAGGGGGGTTGGCTGACTATGGGAACGGTGCTGCAGCTTCAAAGGCGCAGGACTCGGACGTCTATTGCTCCATGTTCGACCTGACGAGCAACAAGCCTCTCCGAGCTGCAGACCGCGCTCGCCTCCACCTCATCGACGTGAACGACATGCAAGACCCAACAGCACTTCCAGTGGATCTCTACGAACTTGTCTACCAGCGACTCTCGGAGCTCATCTCCTCCGGCGGCTACTCGTGCGTCCTCCTCGCAGCTCTTTCTTCTCGCTCGCTCACTCTCATCGCAGCCTCCCACAAGACCCCACCCAGCCTCGTAAAGCTCTCCGAATCGCTCTCTCCTCCTTCGGTTCTCCCTCCTGGGGTCCCTCTTCCTCCTCCGTACGAGTCCTCCTCCCCCCGCCCCTCCCTCGCTGACCCCTCTCCACAGTCCCTCTACCTCTTCCTCCACCGCCTCCGTTCCTTCCTCCGCCGTTCCTCCGCCTCAGCAACCCTCACCTTCCCAGCTCATTTCTACCGCGCCTCCAACCCCTCCTTCCTCACTCGCCTCGAGCACGCCTGCGACGGCGTGATCGAACTCGAGTCCTTCGCTGCCTCCCCACTATCCCTCCTCGCGTACCCGAGGCATAATGGCCTGCTGAGGATCCCGAAACTACCGAGTTTGGGAAGCTTGTTGCCGCCTAGTGCGAAATTGAGCGTGTTGCGAGGGTTGGGAGGAGGGGAGGGAGGGATGGAGAATAATGTGGGCTTTAGGGTCAAGAGGAGGAGGTTCGTGATTGAGACGGTTAATGGGGATGGACCGGTGGGAGGGAATGAGGTGAAGAAGGTTGAGGAGAAGGTGGTGGAGAAAAAGGTCGAGGAAACGCCTCGCGCGTCGACCAAGGTCCGCTTTGCAGGGGAGGAGGAGAAGGTCGCGCCGAAGCCGAGGAATAAGTCGGTTTCTGCGACGATACACAAGCAACCAGAGCTGTACGAGTTCTGAGCGAACTCTCCTGCAATCATACTATCGCAAGAGCAGCTGAAACATTTGATTCCTAGAGAGAGCCTCTACGCCATGGCTCAATCCGCTCGCTTGTACGAAGGCGGCGGTCTCCCATCCTCGTCGTCGCTCTCCTCCAACCTAAGCGGCCGGTTCTCCCCCTTCCTCTCCATCCCGATCCCCCTCTCCTCATCCTCCTCGTCATCATCTCCGACATCAAACACGACGCTGTCGTTCCCCAATCCTCGCATCGGGACATTGTCCTTGTCGGCATCCTCCCGCGCGAGCGCATCGACGTCAAACTGGTCCGCCTCCGTCTCGTCCGTCGGCAGCTCGTCGCTGAGCGCCAAACGGCGGTTGTTGGCCGTCGGACGCCAGAGCCAAGCGACCGAGAAAAAGACGGCGAGGTAGAGGACGCCGAGCCACCCGTCGAGGAGGATCCAGCGGGACTTCCAGGTACCTGGCGCAAAGTCTTCGTTGAGGCGGGAGGAGAAGGAGAGGGAGGAGATGACGAAGAAGGCGCCGATGACGACGACGGCGATGACGAGGATGCGGTAGAGCTTGGTGAACACTGCGGGGAGAGATGTTAGGGCGGTTGAGCGGGCGTGCGAGGTGAGAGACGAACTGGACTTTTTGAAGCTCTGCTTGCGAGCTCCGAGGTCTGCGATCGTTGCGTTGAGAGACCACACTACGAGGAAGACGAGCGTCAGCAAAGGCAGTCTTTCGATACTGGAATGCGACGCACTGATCCACATGAGGAAGCCAGTGAGACTGAAGGCGAGGGGGAAGACGAAGAAGAAGATGAAGAAGCCGGCGGTCTCGAGGGGAATCGATACCGTTCCTAGTGCGTACCTGAAAGTCGTCAGCACACGAAAATGGTGCAGGAAGGACGGGCGTGGACTCACAAAACTCCGAACACGAAATGCACTCCAGCCAGCAGTCTGACCTTCGTCATGATTGGGCCGAGCGAAGGTCTCACCACGCCATATCCCATCGCGGTGATCAAGAGCATAAAGAAGGAGAGCGAGTTGCGCGCGGCGTTGAGGATCGCGACGAGCACGAGGAGCGTTCTCGCGACGCCGGGGTGGCCGGTCGTGTTGAGGTAATTCCAGTAGCTACGAACGTCGAAAGTGAGTCATCAAAAAGCCTGCGAAAGAGAGGAGAAGCTCACCTGTAGACAACAAACATCTCCACAACGAGGAAAGCGAGAGTTCCAGAAATGTAGTGCTGGATTGCGAGGATCTCGCCGCGGTTCTGGAAAGAGCGACTGGTTAGCAGTAGCCCGAGCTCATTTGTAAAGAGACGACGTACCTGCCAGCAAAGGAATCCCCAGCCCGCGGCGAGCGCGAGGTACACCACGCCGAGGGAGAAGTAGAACTGTGAGCTCAGCCGTCAGCCTCTCGTCGCAACGCTATCCGTAGAAATATAACGCACAGCCACTTTCGGGTAATCCCCAGACGACAAGTGACCCTCGAAGACGTTCATGAAATCAACGACTCCAACAAAGGCTGACGCCGGTTCCCCATCTCCCGCGACGTCTCCCTCGAGCGTCACCGGCACCGTCCCAACGCAGTAGTAGCCAGTTTTGGTAACGGCGTAGCGGAAAGGTCCAGCGCTCGCCTCGGCTTCCTCAGGGCTCTGCGGCGCCGAAGGGACGGGGTCGAAGCGAACTGAGGTGGTGAAGATGGAGCTCCTTTCGGGGAGCGTGGCGGGAGTTGTGATGAAGCGTCCTAGGTCGGCTTCCGTGCAGAGGTTGTGTGAGAGAGCGGAGAGGGTGCAGATGAAGACTCGCTGCGAGTGCGGAGTTAGCTGGCCATCCGTTGGAGAGTAGTCGAGACGAACCTCGTCCGACCAATGGTTCTCGGCGTCCTCTGCGTTGGGGTTCACTCCCAAGTACTTGGCGTCCTCCCACTCGAAGATCACGAGAGCGAGCTGTCCTCGCGAGCTCGGGCTGAAGAGGACTGCCAACGGCGCGTTAGCTCGACTCTCCTGCGCCCGTCTCTCCCCCACTGCACGCGCCGGCCGTTGACCTCACCTTCAATAAAGGCGTCCTGCTTTCCCTTGCCCCACATTCCAGAGCAGACTTGGCGTACGCCGTCCTGGTCCGAGACGAGGACCTGGTAGGCCGTTGCGGTCTGCGAGAGGAAGGCGACGAGGCAGACCAGGAGGACGGCGAGAGGAGTGTTGAACAAGCTGGCGGAGCGGACCATGGTGGGAATGCGGTGCTGGGAGCTGGCGGAAAGTCGAAGGAAGGGAGGCTGGGAGGGAGCTGCGGCGCCGAGGTTCTGTGGGCGTACAGGCGCGTTGGGTTCAATGAGAAGGTGCTTGCTGTTCGCCGCTGTCCGCTGCTGTCCAAGAAAGTCGTACACCTGCTCGGTCAAAGGACGTGGAAGGTGGACAACGTTTCGCCGGCAGGTGCTTCGCCTTGTAGCCCTTACCTCCTCGACTTCTGCTCCCACTCGTTTTCGAATTCAGCAAAGCTCTCGGATTCAGGAAAGCTCCCCAAGAAAGCTCTGACTGAGCTCTGTCGGCACCCGCCTGCCGTCTTCACCTTCCCTCAAGTCCATCCGTCCGGTCGAGCCCAGGACGATAACCTCCCTTCCGCAACCAGATGGCGCTTCGCAAGGCGATCCTGCGGGCTGCTGGGAGGGAGGAGGCGACCCCTCTTCTGGCAGAGCGCGAAGCTCCTGCTCCCGTGCTTCGGACACCTCTCCCTGCACGCACAATCTTGATTCTGTGCATCCTGCGTGTCGGAGAACCTATCGCGTTCTATTGCATATATCCCTTCGTCAGCAAGGTACGTACTACAGACTCCTCACGATTCAAGGAACTCAGCTGATGCTGCTCGCTGGCAGATGATCGAGGACCTACACCTAACGGACGACCCGAGGAAGATTGGCTACTTTGCGGGCGTTATTGTGAGCAGGACGCTCCTCGAACGCCACGGCAAGAGCTGACTCTGATGTCGATCTCGCAGGAATCCCTGTTCGCGTTAACGACGTTCCTGACCGTCCTCGGATGGGGACGACTCTCAGATCGCATAGGCCGTAAACCTGTTATGTTGATCGGCCTAACAGGAGTCTCGATGTCCGTAGCAGCCTTTGGGTTGTCGCAGAGCTTTACCGCCATGATCGTTTCGCGTTGCCTGGGAGGCGCACTGAACGGTAACGTTGCGTGAGATCCTCCCCTGCCTCTGCGTGAGAAAGCGACACGACCCTCCCTCCCACTTTTCCAGCGTTATCAAGAGCATGCTCGGCGAGATTACGGACGAGACGAATCAAGGACGAGCTTTCTCGTTCCTGCCGTTGTCGTGGAGTATTGGGAGTGTCATCGGGTGCGTCCTGGTCTCTCCTGGTTCCTCGCGCAAACAACTGAGCAGACGTTACAGACCAATCTTCGGCGGATTCCTCTCCAATCCAGCCACAAACCACCCCGACGTCTTTGGGAGCAGCGCATTCCTGCGAAAGTGTGAGCCATCTCTTCAATCCGACCTTCGCTCGGTGCTGAAGACCGCAACAGATCCCTATGCGCTACCTTGCTTCGTTAGCGCTCTTTTCCCGGCGTTCGGTGCTTTGGTTTGCTTGTTATTTCTCGAAGAGGTGCGTCCCCAGAAATCTGCATGTATAACACAGTTGACGTCGGTTTCGCAGACCCTCCCAAGCCGCGCCAACCTCCTCACACCTACAAAATCTCTCGAAGCAGCCAACTCGCGAGCTGCGTTTTTCGCGAGGACGTCGACTACTATTCCAGTCACCGTCCCTCCCATCGCCGCCTCTGGGACGTCAACTCCTCTTCTAGTCGACGGCGACACTCGGCCTCCTCCCTTTTCAGCCCTCCTGACTCCAACCGTCTTCTCCGTGCTCACCTGCTACGTGCGTCGCTTTCTTCTGTCCCCGACACCTCGCTGACTCGCCACTGCAGACACTCCTTGCGCTGCAAACCGTCGCACTCGACGTACATAGGTTCTCCCGCTCCCTTCTCAGACACTTGCTCACCCCGTCGCAGGCGCTCCTCATTCTTTTCTGCTACACCAGCATCTCCCTCGGTGGCCTAGGCTTCTCCGAAGCCGACATCGGCAAAGCCCTTGCCTGCGCGGGCGTCCTGACCGTCGTCAGCCAGGTCTCCCTCTTCCCTCCCCTCCAGCACAAATTCGGCACGATCAAGCTGTACCGAGGTCTCATGTCGTTGTACCCTCTAGTCTTTTCGCTTTTCCCCATCATGAGCCGCGTCGCCAACAAGGATGCGAAGAACGGATCGGGAAGGACGAGGGTCTGGTACCTCCTCGTGCTGTTCCTTCTCCTCAAAGCGGTGCACGTCGTCGCACTCATTTGAAGCGAGTTTAAGCTGACCTCCATCGCAGTGCCAATATGTCCTACGTGCGTCGACTCCTAGCTCTCTTCGCACCGCACTCTCTTCGCACCGCACTGACCCCCTCTCGCCTCTCACTCTCGCCTTCTCCTCTATATCTACCTCCTCAACAACCTCTCGTCCCTTTCCAGGCCACCAACATGCTCGCCATAACCGACGCAGCTCCCTCCCGTCGACTTCTCGGCTCGCTGAATGGCGTAGCCCAAATGTGCTCCTCCCTCGCTCGATCCATCGGTCCCTTCGCAGCCTCGTCCCTTTTCGCCTACTCGATCGAGAAGGGCGCAGAGGGAGGACAGCTAGTCTTTTACCTGATGATCGCACTCGCGGTCGCGTCGGCGGCATCGACGTGGATGCTGAGCGAAGGAGGAGCGAGGTGGAGGGAGGCTGCGAAGGATGATGATGAGGAGGAGCTGCTGCGAGAGGAGGGGGAAGAATTGCTGGAGGAAGAGGAGGAGCTGTTGGAGGAGGCGAGGAGGGCGCGTGAGGAGGGCGCGAGAGCAGGAGGGACGAGCAGAGGGACGAGCAGCACGAAATGAACGCCGCACAGCACGAAACGAGCGGTACACGACGAGCAGGCTCCGCACGACGCACTCCTTCTTGTCCAGCCAAACGCCAGGTTTTGTTTCCATCCTGCGCGATGCGATGCCTTCTTACTAAGAGTCTGATCCGACGTCCCGCGTCCTCGACCGCTCGTTCCTCCTCACAGCCCACTCCGATCCATCTTCTTACTCCACCTCCTCCCCTCCGCACTCCCTCCCTCCCTCAACCTCGGCACCTCACTCCCATGCATCCTCAGGTGATGCTCGTCCAAGATCTCGAGCGTCTCCCGATCCAGCTCGGAGCGCCATAAGATCCTCGGCACCCTAGACCTCCCCCTCCTCTCCTCCTCGTCGTCCCTTCTCCTGTACTCCCTCTCATAATCGTCCTCGAACGAGTCCTCATACCGCGGCGTCGTCGATCCATCGTTCCCCTTGGCCTTCTTCGTCTTGCCCTTCCCCTTCGCCTTGCCCTTCCCCTTCCCCTTGCCCTTCCCTCCACCGCCGCCCTTCTTGGTCATGGGGATGAACTCGACGTATTGAGGAGGTGGGGTATCAGGGGGCTCGAAAGGAGGGACGCCGCCAGGTCCGCGCGGAGAGACGGGCGCGTGTCGACCGGAAGTGGTGTCCGACGGGTGGCAGCGGTTCGACGGGGGTGGGAGATCGTGCGAGTGGTACGGCGGGGTGAGGGGGAGGTAGGTGAGGGAGACCTTGGGGGGGAGGAGTGGGTTGGTCGGTTGGCCGAACGAGGAAAAGGCGGGGTTGGGCCGAGGGATTTGCTGGGGTAGCTTGGTATGGACGGCGGAGAACGAGGGGTATAGAGGGGTGCTGGGGCGAGCTACTGTGGTGTCCCCCTTCGGCCGTGGTCCCATGAGTTGTGGAGGGAGGAGAGAAGGGAAAAGAGGGTTCGGCGATGCTACGGTCTCTCGAGGAGGTCCGAGTCGAGTATAGGCTGGAGAAGGCGTGCGGTCGTAACGGCTTCCGTGGTGATATTTGAGAGCGGTCCCCCCTTGTAGGGGAGAGGGGAAAGACCCGAGACGGACCGGGGAGGAGAGCGTGGAGGCCCGCCCAGGTGACCCTCAAACCAACCTTGCGGAATGACGGGGATGCTGGGCGCACGCTTGCTTGTTCTCAACGTGGGAGTGGACAGCAAACTACTAGAAGTACCTCCGAAGTACCTCAAGGGAAGCAGCGAACGGAGCGAGCCAAGCGGCTCCCCTCGAGCAGAGAGACCAGCAGATCGTCGACGCGAGCGCTCCTCCCGATGGTCACGGATCTCTTGATCATTATACAGCGTTCGTTCAGCCCAGCTTGGCGAACGTAACCTTGAGCTTGAGCGCGGCGTCCCCCTCGCCGTACTTGGTGTTGTGCAGAGCGTCCCTCGCCACGCCCGACGACACGTCGTCCGCAAACTCGACGAACGCAATGTTCTTCCGCCCTGGAATCGTGCGTACTTCGGCAAGGTTGGGGTACCTACACGTGGAGGGTGTCAGTAGATATGAGCGAGGGCAGGTGGGTGCACGCACGGCGAGAAGAGCGCTTCGAGCGTAGCCTTGGTCGTGTCGTCCGGCAGGTTTTGTACGAAGAGGATCTTGTTCGGAGGAAGGTACTCGTCGGGCATTTGAACGATGCGGCGAGCGGTAGCGGCGGCGGGTGCGGGTGCTTCGCCAGAAAGGGCAGCGGCTTCCGCAGCTGCGTGAGTTAAGGGTTAGCGAGCAGACGGCGGGAGAGGCAAGGGGCAAGCGCACCCTTCTTCGCCGCCTCCTTTTGTGCAAGAAATTTCCGTCGAAGAGGGTTGTCGCTTCGAGAGATCTCTGCAGAGCAGAGGTCAGCTAGAGTGGTCGCCAGGAGACACGCGCGAACAGGACGTACTCTTCCGCTTCAGCCGCTCCTCCTTGTGGGTATCAAAGTCCTCTGCGTGCTTCGCCTTGACCAACGCATCCGATTCCGTCCTTGCAAACGCCAGTTGCTGCACGAGCGCGAACGAGGCAGGTTAGCTCCCGTTCCCCAGCTCCTCTCCGTCGCCAATGGTCTCCCCCTCGCGACTCCCCCGCAGGCCGACTCACCATAGGCTTGCCATACAACGGGAACCCCTTGACCTCTGCCACCGCCTTGGCCGCCGCGTCCTTTGAATCCAACGTGACGAACGCCTGCCCCCTCATTCGAATGCTCCGATGCGCCACCACGTCCAACACGTCCCCATACTGCTTGAAGAGGGTCTTCAGAGACTGCTTCATCACTACAACACCCCGCGAGAACGTTAGCGCCATGGATCGCGAAGCACAAGGAGAGAGGGAGGGCGAACCATCGAGCTTGATCTTCTCGTTCAGGTTGTTGACATAGACGACCTCTGAGGCTCCCTCTGGCAAAGCATCCCCCATCTCCACGTCCTCCCCTGCTGCTGCGCCATTCACTGCCGGTGTTGTCCCGTTCGTGGTCAAGGTGGTTGGAGGAGGAGGGGCGGAGGACGAGGAAGGAACGGGTTCGGAAGGGCCTGCTTCGGGGGTTGCAGAGGCCTCCTCCTGTTGATCAACCTGCATGGAGTGGAAGTGCGGGCGAGTGGAGTAGGGCAGTCGGTGCTCTCAGAGAGCTGAAAGCGAGGAGCAAGAGCGGTGGTCCATCTGCCCAAAGTCGAGCTACGAGTCGAGGTTGACCGATTTCTTTCCCCTGGCCCTCAGGGCCTTTTCTTGGATCGCCCTCCTGCCACGACGCTTCCGAGCACAGAACGGCCAGCCAAGCACCTACAAGCCACCAGAGCTGCACCGCCTTCGTTCTCAGCGTTGAACCGAGCTCCGACCAGCAAATCTCCTCCACCTCCCCTTCGATCCACCTCCGAAGCACTCCGAACTCGCAACAGCTCATCGCCAGCTCCGCAAGCCTTGGGAGAACTTTCTAAGGACCTACCCGAGCTCCGGCTCCGTTCTAAGCGCGCGACTTGAGCTCGGGCAGGCGGACAGGATCGACTTCGCCGCGAGTGCAGTCGCCAGGAGGGAGGTGCGGAGAAACAGCAGGACATGCGCTTTCATTGCCTAGGCGGTACGTGCAGAGCTCTTGCGGCTACAAGGGAACCCCACGCTGACGGTCGTGGTCCTCCCAGTCGGCTCCATCGGGTCTCTCATAGCCACCAACCTCGCCCGACTCCCCTCTACCAAAGTCCGACTCATTCTACGTCGCAAGGACCTGGCATCAGCCCTCTTCACCTCCCATGACACCAATCCTACCCGCTCCTCGCCGGCGAGCCCCCTTGAACCACTCCTCAGCCTCACGATGGAGCGATCTGGCCTTGCGCGGAGAACAGGAGGACTCGAGGTGGAGATTACGCCTAGTCCTCAGGACAAGCTCGAGATCGGACGGAACGCGATGGGAGGAGCAAGCACGAGCAGCGGGACCTCGACCAAGTTCCCTGACCTCGTTAGGAACGACCCGATCGACACTCTCTTCATCACGACCAAAGCTCCTCAAACGCTCCCAGCTCTACACGCCCTCCTCCCACGCCTGTCGAGCGCCAGCACGATCGTCCTCTGCCAGAACGGAATGGGCGTACTCGAGGGCCTGCTGGACAAGTACTGGCCCGACGACACGTCCGGCGCGAGCGGGAGTCACCTCGAGCTGGGTTCTCGCGGTGGACGACCGAGCTTCGTATGCGCGACGACGTCGCACGGGGTATGGAGGAAGGGCGTTGGGCATTTCGTGCATGCGGGATTGGGGGACCTCAAGTTTGGCGTGGTCCCCAACCGCGCCGTTCAGTCGTCACTCGCAGCGATGGTCGACGCACCCTGGGGCGAATCCTACAACAACCCTCTCCTCAATCCTCGGTCCCTCGTCTCCCCCACCCTCTCCCACCTCCCCCTCAACCCCCTCACCGCCTCGCTCCACAACACGCTCGACGCGCTCCTCCGCCTCTCGGACCTCCACCCCTCCTGGCTCCCTCTCCCGACTTTCCAAATCGCCCAACTCCAAAAACTCGCCGTCAACACCTCGGTCAACGCGATCACCGCAATACTAGGCGTACACAACGGCGCGCTCGTCGGTTCTCAACACGCGAAAAAGGTCGTCGAATCCGTCTCGCTCGAATGCAGCGCCGTCTTCGCCGCGCACGTCGCGCGAGAAGAAGGACGATGGTCTCCCCCTTCTCTCGACCCCGATCGTCCGTCCCACCCTCCTCCCCCTCCTCTACCCCTGTCCCACCCCCTCTCAGCACCCTCATTAACCGACTACACCCTCCGCGTCCTCTTCCACACCTCGACGAACCTCTCCTCGACTCTCCAAGATATCCTCAACACCTCTCCAGCGCCAATCGGTCCCTCCCCTTCCGCCCCTACTCGCACGGAGATAGACTACATGAATGGCTACGTCGCCGCTCTCGGAAGACGATACGGTATCCCCACACCCGTCACCGACTCTCTACGATCTCTCCTCCTTCTCAAAGAGGAGTTGTTACGAGGTGGTGCGGTGGATAGGCTCGTCGACACGCGGAAGACGGAGTTGGAGCCGGGGAAGGGAGAGTCCATCTTTCGCGCGAGGGCCAAGGGGGAAGGGGAGAGACCGGCGTATGCGCGCGCGAGGTCGCAGGAAGGGTTGAGGCGGAAGTACAGTGATAGAAGAAGTAAGGAGGAGCGGGAACGACAAGCGGGAGGGTAGTTCGGTGTCCAGGAAGTAATATTACAGAAAACGAAAGGAAGGGTCGTGGAGAGTATGCTGGAGACGGTGGCGTGTGTCTATGATTAGGCCGACTCGACGATCCCTTCGCCGTCTTCGCGCTTCTTGAGCACGAGTTCGCTGCCGATGGCGCGAAGCCAGACGTCCTTCACGTCGTCGCAGACCGTCCTGCGCGCAGAAACGTTAGCACGCTGTGAGGGAGGAGAGGGGAGAGCGAGTACGCACTCAAAGTGGGAGGTAGAATCGTAAGAACGAGTGATGAAGACGTTGTCGTAGCTTCCCGAAGATGCGGGCGAGTAGATGGGGGTAACGTCAACGAACCTGCGCGCGCCGGTTAGCACTGAGCGAACACGCGGAGGAGAGTACGCACTTGTCGAAGATGGGACCGAGGAGCTTCAATCCAGGCTCGAGCTCGGCTTCAGGGTTGTTCGTCTCGACGACGGTCGAAACCATGGCGATGTAGATATCCTTCGCGCAGACGTTGTGCGTCGCCGATACCTCGGCAATGTAGATATCTATCCGCAGCAATCCATCAGCCCAAGCTCCTACCTCGATCCCGATGCGCGAACTCACCATGCTTGCGTCCGACTTGGCCTTGAGGAATGATGAGCTGAACACTGTCGCTGTCGTCCGTGTTAGGAATAGGGTGCTTGAGGATGCAGATAGCCCTAACGACGCGACCCTCCACAAAGACCTTGTCCTCTCCCTTGCCCCTCCCACTCGGATCGACAAAGTAGCTAGGGTCACCGATGACCTGCTTCGCCTTGACCGTCTCTCCACCGCTCTTGACGCCGACAAACTTTCCCTTGTCGTCGTAGACGATCTCCTCGATTGCCTTGTCGAGCATGTACGTTCCGCCGTAGATGGCGGAGAGACGAGCGAAGCCCTGGGGGAGCTCGCCTAGGCCGTAGAGAGGGTAGATGTAGGGCGACTTGCCGTAGCGAGCCATCGAGGAGGTGTAGAGAACGATACGCTCGTACGTCTCGCGAGCGGGACGAGCGGTGTAGCTGTGAGGGTGCGGAGGCGTGAGCAGGTGCGGCGCGAAGTCAATGGGAACGAGAACGCACGTGTCGTCGAGGTGGAGAGCCATGGCGTGGCCGATAAAGTCCTGCGTACCGAGCTCGAGTCCAAACTTGGTGTAGACCTCGGACATGGGCGTTCGATCCAGGTGCATTCCTGCGCTCTCGACGTCAGCTCCTCGTTCTCCCAGCTCACCAGCTCCAACACTCACCCTGGTACGTCGCCGGGTCATCCTCCTTGTATCCCTGAACCCACTCGAAGAACTTCTTCGCGCGCCGCTTCTCGAACAGGCCCATGAGAGGACTCCTGACGGCCTCCATCTCCGTGCTCGGGACCTTGGAGATGCGTCCATCGCGGTAAACGAACGATCCGGCGATCTGCTTGAACTCGAGGTAGCGCGTCACGTCCGTGTGAACGAGCATCCGAGTCATCTCTCCGCTCGCCATCATGCTGCAGTCGGGGGGAGGAGAGTCAGCTGCGGCAGAGTTGCAGCCCTGGAGAGAGAGAACGTACAACTTGGGGATGAGGTCAACAGCGTAATCGCGGTCACGTCCCATGTCGGTGGGAACCTCCTCCGTAGGGCGAAACTTGCGGTAGAGCTGATCAGGGGCGAGGAGAGGAGAGCAGGGGGTTAGTTTGGGGGCGTGCGAGTGTCGCTCGAGGAACGCACCTGGGTCAAGTTGAGACTGGCCGACTCGGCGCCGTAGTAGTCGTTGCTGTGGACAAGACGAGGGCAGTCAGCTCACATCCCCTCTCGAGGGTCCGCCACCAGCCCCAGCTGGATCCCCACATCTACGAGCCCCGTTTGAACGAGAAGGCTCACCGATCCATGTGCAAGACCTTCTTGCCCTCTACGGACAAAAGTCCTGAGAGGACACACTCGGTGAGTCCAGTACCGAGAATGATCTGTTGTCGTCGTCATGGGGGAGCGCGTCGTGGGAGGGAGAGGTTGCGAGGAGGTGGAGAAAGCGGTCAGTCGGAGAGCCTCTCTGTCGAAGGCAGAACAAACGTACAAAGTCGTACTCCTCATCCATGTTGTAGAATGCGTTGAGATGGAGCTGTTGAGTGAGATCGGGAGCCTGGAAGGGGGTGGAGCGCGCGTGTCAGTTGTGAGCTCTAAGCTGGGGAGAGTCGCCGGCTGGATTCCTCCAACGAAACTGCTCGAGGAAGAACTTACGAGCTGAGAGTAGCTTGGAGGTTGAGAGAGAGGAGGGGGGAAGCGCTCGGGCTCCGAATGAAGTCAAGAGTCTTGAATTTGGCTCATTACAAAAGTTAACAAAATCAAAACTCGCCCTGCTTTCGACTTGCTCCCCCTTGCCTCGTCCCTCCCTCCTCCTCCTCCTTGCCCCTGCTAAAGATGTCTCTGTTCTGCACCCGCGCTGCTCGAGCAGTCGTACAAGCTCCCTCTCGTACTTTCTCCACCACCCCCTCCGCCTCGACCTCAAAACTCTCCCCTCTCAACAAGGTCACCATCGCCCGAGCAGAACGTGCCTCAAAGGGAGCCGGCAAGGGAAAGAAGCTCAAGGAGAAGGACACGATGACTCTCGCCGAGGCGGGCAAAGTCCTCCAGGTACGCTCCCTCCCTCATCCTGAACGACCTACCCCCGCTCACCTCCGAATCGCAGGCCTGGTCTCCCTCGACCCCGAACGCGGCGTACGAGATCAACATCCAGACCAAGCCTGCCGCGACGATCCAACTGAACGCGCTCCGCGGCCGCGTCTTCCTCCCCCACTCGTGTGCCTCCTCGACGAAATCCTCCTTCCTCGTCGTCTTCGCCTCGGGACCCTCCGCCGCTCTCGCGCGTGAGGCAGGCGCAGATCGCGTAGGCGGAGAGGAGCTCGTCGCAGAGATCTTGAATGGAACGCTCGTGCCCGATAAGCTCATCACCACTCCCGAACTGTTGAGCTTGTTCACGAGGAACCCGACGCTCGCGAGGTTGTTGGGTCCCAAGGGGTTGATGCCTAGTGCCAAGCGCGGGACGGTGGCGGAGGATGTGGCGCAGGCGGTCAAGGAGGCGCGGGGTGGGTTGGACTGGAAGGGTGATTCGAAGGGAGTCGTTAGGGCTGGTAAGTCGCTTCTCAGGGAAGTCGTCGGAAGGGAGAGAGAGCTGACGAATGTGCCTTTGTGCTTTGCGTGCGATCAGCTATTGGAAGGGTGAGTGGTGCTGTACTGGGGCTGCTGAAGCGACCGTTGACCTTCGACTCTCTCAGCTCAACTTTACGCCGGAAGCTCTCGAGGAGAACGTGCATACGCTTCTCGCCTCCATCTCCGACATCGCACTGGGAGGATCAGGAACCGTCACCGGAGTTGTCGCACGAGCAAAACGACGTGCGTCCTTCCCTCCTTCTAGCTACCCTCGAGCTAGCTGACCCCGCACCTCCTCGCAGCCGCCATCACTCGGGTTCTCCTCTCCTCCACGCAAGGCCCTGGGATCGAGCTCGCAGACGCATGAAATGCACAAGCGGTCGACATTGCTCAGTCTGCCTCCGTGACTCCCTGTGCTCACTTCGCTTGCTGGCTAGTTCCTGCTCCGTCCAGACGCCTCTCAGGACTTCTGCGAGCGCAACTCTCACAACTCCACTTCTTCCATCGCAGCTACTCCGACCTCCCCAACCGGCTCCACAAGGAGAGGGGGAGAGGGGACGTAGGGGGACGAAAGGAGAGCGCTCGCTTCTCCGCTCGCTCTCCTAGTTGCTCCTAGACTGCCTTCTCTCCAGTGTCGCAAACGACGTTCAGGAGTGCTCTCCAGTAGCCATACAACTTCTGAACGTCTGAACCCTCATTAGAAAAAGCAAGCACGAACAATCTTCGCCTCCTCGCCCATCGCGTCGACGACGCTGATCTCTCAGACGCCACTCTTCGAGCTTCAGCTGCTGAGATCTGTGTCGAAGAGCCCTGCGGTCGAAAAGAAACAGTCAGCTCCTGGGCGTCAGCGAGCCTTCGTAAGCTCACCTTCGCACGCCGTTCACCTCCTTCCCACCAGATATTCCACCACAATCTCCCTCTTCTCGCACTCGCCATCGAAATCCTCGATTCCCCCCCCCCCCCCCCACCCATCTCATAATCCTCCCTGCACAACGGCAGCAGCACTTTTCGCACCCGCGAAACTCCCACGACGCCGGAGCGCAGGAGAATGACCAGCGCTTCGACCTTCGGATCGCGCCTGCTGCGACGAACTTTCAGCTTAGTGAGGCTAACCGTGAGCCCCGGAACCGCGTCAACGATCGTCTCCAGGAACGCGGAATATGAGGAAAGGGCGGTGCAGTTTTCGAAGAAGGGTTGGAAGGAGAGGACGTCGGCGTCGAGGGGGATGGATCGGAGTGCGAGACGGGTGAGGTTGGGAGCGAGCGAAATGAGGGAGGGTAGCAGGGCGGAGGAGAAGAGGAGAGTCGCCCCAACTTCGAAGTGAGCTCCTACTTCTCGCTCCCCGAATCGCTCCTCCTCCTGCTCTCCGCCAAACTCAAGAAATCGCAGCTCCCATCTCCAAATCCAAGGATTACCCAGTGTCATATCCACAACCAAAAAACGAACTACAAACTGTCCATCCTCAATCCTCCTCCCCCTCCACCGGCTCATACTCGACCCTCTCCCTCCCCTTCCACACCTTCCACCCCATCGCGCCCATCGCCACCACTCCCAGCACCCCCAATCCCACGACGACCACAATCCACCCCCACCTCCTAAACCACCCAGGCTCGTACGGCAACAGCACGCTATCAATCGTCAACACCCCTCCTCCGCCCGCAAGCCTCATCTCCCCTTCCCCTCCCAGCGAATCCGGCGTCCCCCGTTCGACGGGGACGAACCAAGGTGTCGCCCTTCCGTACCCAACCACCCTCGCCGAATCGCTAGCGCCATTCGTCCCTCTAGCACTCTTGATCCCAACGACCCACCCCTCCTCTCCCCACCTCCTAAACGCCAGAGTCCCATACCGACTCTCCCCTCCCTCTCTCGCGTCCAATAACGTCAAATACGTAATCTCATCGACGAGCGGCAGCGGATGGCCGTCCGAGGAGAGAGGGGCGAAAGCGTCGGTAGGGATGATGTGCAGCTTGACGAGGGAGGAGAGGGCGCGAGAGTCGGAGAGGTAGTACGTGAGGTTGAGGCGGGAGAGAGCGCGGTCGGTAGGGCAGAGAACGGTGTAAGCTCTGTCGGTGCGCTTCCGACGACCGAAATCGGAGGAGAAGGAAGGGGGAGGGGATTTCCCTTCAAGGACCCAGGTCATGTTGGCGGCGCGAATGAGGTCGGCAAACGTAGTCGATTTGGCGCCTTGGAGGAGTTTCGCAACGCCAATGTTCATCGAAGGCGGGAGTTCGACCTGGTCGATAATGTGGACGACGCCGGTAGAGGTGAGGATATCTCCCTCGATGAGCCTGGCGTCCCTCGTCTCTCCGTTCGCGGGGTGTCCTCCGATCGTCGGGCCGTGAATAGCGAGCGTCGAGTTGGACGACTCGCGCTCGACGTAGATCTCTGCGCCGTCGAGAGTCGGGTACCGCAGGGCTCCACCGATGGGGAATTCATCGAGGTAGACGATCTCGGCGATCGCGTGGTACCGAATGAGGGAGCGGAGTTCGTCCCGAGCGGTCGGGAGGAGGAGGTACGACATGACGAGGCCGAGGGAGGTGAAGGCGGGGTTGTGAGGGATGAGGTAGGTGATGGCGGGAGATCGGGAGAGGGTCTTGTCGAGCGAGGCGGCGTAGACGGCGGCGACAAAGGTCGAGAGTCGGAGGTCTGAGACGGCGGTGGTGACGACGGAGGACGGGGGTTCGAGGACGGAGGCGAGGAGGTAGATGATCGAGTCGCCGACTTGGACTGCAGAGCCCTCGTCAGCTCGCTGCTCTCCCTCGGAATAGGAAAGGACTCACCAGGATCCGCAAGCACACTCGCTCCTCCAAACCCAACCACGCCCGACTTCCTATCCGGCACCCCCTTCTCGCTAGCTCCCACCCATCCCCACCCCCTCTCAACCTTCTCCGCCTCATGCACGCTCACCGCCAATTTCTGCCTCGCGCCCTTCAAATTCGGCCCCCTCAACTCCGTCCCGACCAGCATCCCATCCTCCAACTCCTCCGTCGTCCATTTGCCACTGACAATGTGGTACTCAAGCACCTCCTTGAGCGCCTGACTCCCGAGTGGCGGTAGAGTCTTTCTCCGGCCTTCGCTAGCAAGTACGTCGTCCCGAGGGGCTAAGATCGTGTAGGATGTAGAGGAGAGGGAGGAGGGAGAGCCGGAGGGGATTTGAACGTAGTGCGAGAGGTTAACGGAGCGGAGGAGGGAGACGAATTGGGTTGCGTTGAGAGCAATGAGATACTTTTCGGCGGTAAGTTGGAGAGAGCCGGAGGGGAGGAGGAGGGAGGGGACGGTGTGGAGGACTCCGTTCGAGGCGAGGATGTCGCCCTCTTCGATCGAGGTGCCGTTGACGAGCAATCCGCCATTCTCGCCTGCGGTGACGGTGAGAGATCCGCCAAGGATGGTAGGGACTGTGAGTGGGGCATTAGTGGTGATTCAAGCGGACAGGCAGGAGCAACGCACTGGTCGTTCCGTCGTCCTTCCCGAGCAGGCGCCTCAAGTACCCCACCTTGCCTGATCCGGTTCCATTTCTTGACGTGCCGTCGCCGAGGATCTCAGTCATGTCCATCTCGGCGAATCCAGAGCGCAAGTATCGCCTGCGATGTCGAAAGAGTGAGCACGTGCTCTTGGTACTGCTGGAATGAGACGACGTACAGCTCGAGGTCGGAGAGAGCGTTCCAGGCTTGGTTCGTGGGAGCGAATATCGTCGTGTGCGCTGCAGTACTGATGTAGTCCAGCAGCACAGGCGGAAGGAGGGATGCGAGGGTCGACAGCGAGGGGTTCGTTCGAATGTGCTTCGCTGTGTTCGTAACCGCATCAGCTCCTCCCCACTCCGCGGGCCGCACAAGAACTCACCAAGATCCACCGGCTTCTGCAGCACTCCCTCAAGACTGAGCATCGCCCCATTCTTCGCAAACTGCAAGCTCCCCTCGACGACCCTCGCTCCTCCCTCACCCTTCCAGTCTCCTCCCACCCAGATCCCCTTTTCGCCCTTGATCGCCGCGTCCTTCCTCACGATCCTCACACGCTGTCCCTCTCCGCGCAGTAGTCCTTCCTCTGAGGACGGCGCATCGGGGTCGGGGTCGTCAGGAGGCGTGCCGGGGAGAGTGGGGGGAGCGGGGAAGGTGGAGTTGTAAGGCGTTAGGGAGGGGTAGTAGAGGGTTTGTTGGAGAGTAGGCGAGTTGAGAGGAAGAGGGGAGGAGAAAGACGAGTTGGTGGAGTTGGAGGGGGCGGGGAAGAGGGTGTAGTTGAGGAGGTGGTACAGGAGCGAGTCCCGCAATGCGAGCTGGAGGTTGTCGTGCGGCGGTCTGCGCAAGTCCTCGTAGCTCCCCTCGTCGTCGTCTCCCTCGTCGGCCGCTCCATCGGATCCAGCAGCGAAGGACCAGATTGCGTCCTCCTCGAGGACCCCCCTCTCCTTCTCCCGGTCGCGTTCGGCGCGGATGGCGTCGTCGGTTGGTGCGAAGAAGGTTGAGCCATTGAGTCGGTTCAGGAGAGGGATTAGGCGAGCTCGTTGGAAGGCTGATAGCGAGTGCTGAGTGCTGAGGAGATGCGGAGAGGAGGTCGACGAGGGAGATGCTGACATCGTTGTTGGGGAGGGATAGGGGGACTTGGGCTGACTGAGCTGATACTGTCAGGCTCAGGAGGAGTCCTGCTAGTCTCCAGTGGAGAATCATCTACTCAAAGTCGAGTTGGTTGGATGGGGCACGAGGGAGTCGCTCGACCGGGCCAAGTCTGTAAATTTAAATTTCACTTTGTTATCCCTTCTTAAGTCCACCAGAAATTAATTAAATTTCGGTCATTGCACCTTCGCGCCGCAGCTCGCGACTGACTTCGCCTCTTGACTCTTCGCCCTGTTCTTCGCCCTTTGACTCTCGCACCACCTCTCCAAGCTCCACTCTCCTCCAGCTCAGCACCTCCGCCCCAGCAGCACTCCACTACAGCTCGAGTCCATCGTTAACCCCGAAGTCACCAACACCGACCACGTTCTCCCCCAACAGCTGCGACCACCTCTCCTCATGGGATACCCCTTCGCCTCGTCCTTCCCAAGCACCAAAGCAACCTCCCAGTTCACTTCCCTTCCTTCCCTCGCCACCCTCACCTCCTGTACGTTCACACCTTCTCAAAACGACCCCTGATAACCAGCTGACCCCACGTTCCTCAGTCTTCCTCCAAAACGTGTCGAGCATGAAGAGCTCGTCGTCGCCCGCTCCTTCCGAAGACGAACTCTACGACACCTCATTCCTGATGGACGACCTCCCGCCCTTCTCGTCGTCATCCGACAGGCGAGGGTCGTATTCGAGCTCCTCTTCCTCGGAGGACGGTCTCGCCACTCCACCTCCGTTCAAGCCGACCGACGCGGCGCCCAACCCCTCGCACCAAAAGCAGCTTCAGGCCGCACAACCCTCCGAGCACGACCTAGACGACTGGGCTCCAGAACTCCTCGTCCTACCCCCTTCCCGCCTTCCCACCCACCCTCCTCCCTCGCAACCTCTCCCTCCACTCCCCACCACGACCTCGCGGCCCAAGCCTCGCTCCAAGTCCAAGGTATCTGCGAACCGCCCGTCGCGCGAGGAGGAGGAAAGTCGTCGTGGACGGTCTCGCTGGCCGAGGCTACTCTGGAGGAGCGAGGTGGACCCTACGTCGTTGGAGGTGTTGGAAAAGTATCATGAGCGGGCGGTTGGGGGTCCGTTGCCGGTGTTGGAGAGGGACAGGGGGGAGAGGGGAGTGAAGGAGTGGAGCGATAGGATGGAGAGGGCGGGGTTGTAGGCGAGCGAGCGACCGGGGGAGGGAGGGTGTGTGAGATCGTTTCGTTGGAGGAGAGCTTTGGCAGTACCCCTTGTAGATTCATCAGCAGGTGTAGCAAAATACGAACACCTCTTCCTCAGGATCCTCGCGGCGTGTGCTCTCTCCTGCCTGCTCTCTCTGCTCTTCCTCTTCGCTCTCCCTCCCCACTTGGCCTACTCTCGCTTTGACGTACTCCACTCGCTTCGACCCTCTCCCTACTCCTTCTTGTGCGAAGAAACCACGCGCCCAGGGTCCCTCCTCTCGTCTCCTCTATTCGAGGGTGGACCCTCTCGCATTGATCCCTCCGAAGCTTCTGCACGCGTCCGCGGAAGTCTCCTACGGTTCTTTCGGTTGCATCTCGGTGTTGTCGAGATCCGTCGAGGTGACGCCGCTGCGACTGGTCGCATCGGTTGCTGCTGGACGGGGTGGTCCGGTCGGAGTGGCTTGTTCATTTGAGAGTGCCCCTGGAGAGCCCGTGTTGAGGGAGTTGAAACTGTTTGGTGGGCTGAGATTTTGGGAACGAAGGAGAAGGCGACGGGAGAGCAGCGAGGAGCGAGCAAGGCGTGAGCGAGATGAGGTACTGCCAAACCTCGAGTCTTTCCTTCTCTCGACCAATACTTGTTCCAGTGCCGATTCTTCTGAGAGAAACTTGTCCCGGGTTTCCCAGCCTGAACACGAGCGCAAGCCAGCGCGCGGGATCGCGACGTTGAGAGCGACGTTGGGCGCTCTCGCTCCCTTCTCTCAACGATCGCTAGAGTAGGGGACGACAAAGCCAAAGCTGTGGAGAGGCGAGGGACTCCTTTACCGAGTCCTGCGATACTTGACAAGATATTCTGGGCCTGGGTGATGGAAGAACAGGGGTACAGCCGCTGAAGCGAGATTTGACCTTTCTTGCGAAACTCGCCCAGCTCTTCTTTGAAGGTCCTTGTCGAGTTCACCTTTCTCTAAAGCGCTTGTGTGGTCTTCAGTTGTTAAGCTGGCCACGGAATGTGTCCCACAGAGAACAGAGGTAGGTGAGCACGTCGAGGAGCCGACTTCGCGACCGTCTTCGTTCCCGTCTCCTCTCCGACTGACTATGGAGCAAGGGCTCGCATTAATACTGGGACGCAGTACTATACTATCCAGCAACACCTCACACACCGCATCTCCCCCCAGCCCTTGTCCAAACCAAGCACGACAACGCAAAACGCTCTCGCTGCCTTGAAGCTGCCCTTCACCTCCCTCTCCTCATATCCCTGAATGCTCACATCATCAGTCGAGCTCCCCCGTTCACACAGCGCAGTTAGGCAGGTCGAATCCTCCTCCTCCGAGCACAGCTTTCGCACTTCGCCTTCTCCTTCGCATCCCTCCTCCTGCTTCACTTCCTTCTCGCTCACTCGCAGTCGCCACTCCTTCCGCGCTATTCTCGGTGTGTTGAACAGCAAATACCCGCCGTAGCAACGGCGGCACGGCACTCAGTCGACCGCAGGCTGGTACCGCGCTCCGAGTGGACCCTGCTCTCTCCTCTCGCTGCTCATCTCCGCGCGAAGGGGAAAAAGAATGCACTGCTATTCGATGGTACAACCACACGTCGTACCCCAAAACTCAACAAACAACCTCCCAAGCCGCCTCACGCCACGAAACGCCCGCCCCCTCGGCCACGCACTCGCTAACTCGAGCGGCCCCTCAGCTCCTCGTTCTCCTCCTCAAGATCCCTGCACGATCGCAATTATCAGCTGTCGCCCCTCCCACGCAAGCAAGCACGAACTCACCTAACCCTCTCCCTCAACGCGGCAATCTCCCCCTTGGCCTTCTCGAGCGCAGTCTTGACCACCTCCTTCCCCTTCCTCTCCCCGACCAACTGCCTCTCCGTCCTCACCGCCACCTTCTGCGCCTCCCACATCGCCTCCACCGCCGCAGCGATAGCGCTCGAAAGGTCTGTTCCGCCGGGCGTCGTCGGAGAGCCGTGCGAAGTGGAGGGCGTGGCGAAGGCTTTTGGGGCGGAGAAGAGGTTGGCTTGAAGCTTGTGGAAGGGGGAGTCGGGATCGGCATGGATGGATTCGAATTCGGAGCGAGGGGGAGTCGAGGGCTTCGCATTTCCGGGCTCCGAGAACGTGTGAGCCTTGTTGCGCTTCGTAGGCGAGACGAGGGGCGTCTGGAGGCCCGAGTCGTCGATCTCCTCGTCGTCGCTTTCCGTTAGGTCGATCGAGCGCTTCTGGGACTTGGAGGAGCCCCATGGCGCCACCTTGCGCTGGGGAGTCGAGGGTGGGGCGCGCTGCGTCGTCCTGCCACACTGTGGGGGCAAGGTCAGCTCGTCTCAGAGAGCAATGGGGAGGCCGTGCACGTACTGAAGAAGCTACACTTCTTCTTGTCGTCGCTCCGGTCACACTTGTAGAAGTGTCTCCCGACGTTCGGCCCTTCCTTCTTTACCGTGAGGAAGATCGCAGGCTTGCGGCAGTTGCAAAGGACCTTGATGGCGAGCTGTCAGCGGCGATCCACGGGCAAGGAAAGAAGGCGACTCACCTCTCCATCTGGGCCAAAGTTCTTCTGAGCAGTCTGGGAGCCGCGCTGAGTGTACGAATGGGACATCGGGGGCGAGGCGATAGAGGGTTGGCGGTCAGGGGTTGGCGGTCAGGGGTTGGCGAAGGGAGGCCGGGTCGATGGGGAGCAAGTGGCTGGGCGACGGCAGGTGGCAGCGGGGCAACCAAATAGGCTCCTCCAAAGCAAGAGGAGAAGTTGAGTTGAAAGCGGGGGTGTGGCCGGCGGAAGAGAGGTGACTCGCTCACGCGCCCTTGCCCTTCGACCACTCCCTCGCCCGCTCAAATCAGACGCCATGCCACCCCGTCTAAACAAGCGCCAACTACGTGAACAAGAGGAGCTTGCCGAGCTCGAAGCCTACAGAGCAGCTGCCGCGCCGCCTTCCGACTCCGAAGACGACGAGGAGGATGCTGCGCCGACAACCGGTCGTGGAGGAGCTAAGCAGGAGCTAAGCAGTGCCTTTGGAGCTGTGCGTTATTCTATCTGCGAGGGAAGGAGAAGGTAGCTGACAGCGCCGGTCTAGTTGCATCTTGGGGAGCATGAGGAGGATAGCGACGAGGAGGCGGTAGCGACCTGACGGTCGTGGCCAAGGTGGGTAGGCTCCCCTACGCTCAGAGCACAGCTCACTCTCCCTTGCCAGTCTCAGAAATCGAAGAAGAAGAAGAAGAAGCCCAAGGGAGTCGACTCTGCCATCGCCACTCCCTCCTCTCTCCCCAGCACACCGTCGTCCAAGAAGTCCAAGGCGCAAGGAACGGATTATCCTCGAGTGGATCCGGAGATGGATGAGATTGATCGGGCACTGGCGGAGTTGGCAGCGAAGGCAGGACCGGGTGCGGAGGGAGGAGCTGCTTCGGCGACCCAGGGACCTAGCACGCGACTGGAGCCCAAGTGGCAGGCGGTCAAGGACGTTTATGCGTTCGATCCCAAGTTCCTCGACGCGGACGCGGAGCTACGGCGAATGTTCGGAAGCAAGGTCGTGAGTTGCTCTGCTGCTCGCTACCGTTCTCCCCTCCCTGCTGACCACATTCTCACCGCCTACAGATCAGTGCAACTCCCAACGCTCCTCGATCAGGTCATCACGCACGATTCGCCAACAACCCTCATCATTCGACCTCCATTCGCCGCACCGCATCCTACCTCGCCTCTCCCGAACCTGGGTGGCACCCTCCTGGCGGCGTCCTCTCCGTCACGCGCTACGCTGGAGCCGAGTCACGATCTGATGCTGGAGATTGGTGGACGTATCAGCATTCGCGCCAGTACCGAGAGGCGCAGCTTGGGGTGAGCTGATGTCGGTGTCCTCGCTCGTGCGCTTGTTGCTAATTCTTCGCTGCCAGTTCCTCGAAGTACTTCAGCAGGCTGATGGTAACCGGCTATACAACGTGCTTGAGGGGAACCCTTACCACATCGACACGCTCATGCAGCTCAGCGAAATGATGGTCCAGCAAGGCGATCTCGGTGCGCCCGCTCCTCGTGCTGCACCTTCGTGCAATAGTACTGACGATGACCTCGCTTCGCAACAGGCGCCTCGTCTACCCACCTTTCCAAAGCCCTTTACGCCCTCTCAGCTCCCCTCCCTCCCTCCTTCCCCTCTGGATCCTTCCGCCTTCCGTACTCGCAAATCGAGAATCGCGCTTTCTTCCTCGGCGTCGCTCGAAAGGTCTCGATTCTCGTCAAACGCGGGACATGGCGAACGGCGTGCGAATGGTCGAAGATTGCGCTCGGAGTCGGTGGAGGAGCGGATCCTGTAGGGATGCTTGTGTTGTGCGTTCTCCCTCTCGCTCGTTCTGAACTGATAATGCTGACGGCACCATTCGCAGCATCGACTTTCTCGCACCGAAGGCGAAGCAGAACAGCTGGTTCCTCTCGATGCTCGACGCTCTTTCAACTGCATACCCCGACATGCGGATCGAGAGCTATCCCGGGCTCGCTTACGCAAAGGCCCTGTGCCTGCGAGGGCTGCGAGGGCTAGGCATTGGAGGTGAGTTCAGCCACTGGAGTATCCTGCGCTTGTACTGACTTGACTCGCTCTAGGACGACACGAAGAGCACAGCAGCCCTGCGGAGTGCCATCTTGCGCTTCCCGATGGTCGTGCCCCTTCTCTTCGCCTCGCTGGGCGGCAACGTCCCTCCCAAGCTCCTTAGCCATCGTCGGGCTCAGCTCGAAGGCAGCTTCAGGTACATTCTCCTCTTCTCTCACCTGAACGCCTGCTAAAAGTACCTTTCTCCCGCCGCAGCACTCAACCGTCGTACCTCCTCGAACTCTTCTCCCAACTCTACGTCGTCCGCTCGGCGCCGCTATGGAAGGAACCTCCCATCTTCGCCTGGCTCCAGAAGACCGTCGTAGCCGCTGCACCCTCTCTGGACGACAGCTCGCTCGAGGACGTCCGAACTGGCGAGCGTCTCTGGGCTCACGGTCCCTGGCCCGCAGGCCTCGCTCCCTCCGGCGTGATCCGCGCCGCCTACATCTCCGGTTCGTCTCTCTCCCCCTCTCTCACGAGCTAAGCTCACGTCCTCTTCATAGAAATTCCCTCGGTCCGCCCTTACCTCCCTCCCTCGACCCTCTCGGGCACTTCCTACTCGTACGATCCCCTCCCCCCACCCCCTCCAGCAACATTCTACAACGACGCCTACTTCGCTCCGCTGTACTCGAACGGCGGCTCTCGACACGCTGGCGCGCGCGGCGTTCGCGCACAGCAGGTGCCGGACGCAGGTGCCGCAGCGATGGTGCGGAACCAGCTTGCTGCGCTGTTGGGGTTCGGGAACGGTGGAGCGCAGGTGGAGCTTAATCCTGAATTGAGGGAGGAGTTGATGGCGGAGTTGGAGGCGATGACGAGGGAGGCGAGAGGGGATGGTCCGCCTGGAGGATTCCCTGGGGGAGGGGAGGATTCGGAAGGGGAGTATGAGGATGGAGAGGAAGGGGAGGAGCCGACGGCGCGGGAGGCGCAGAACTTTTTGGGGAGATTGGCGGCGTTGATGCGGGGTGGAGGGGGAGCGCAGGCTGAGGGGTAGACATTAACGAGCGATTGGTTTCGTACCGACAACACTAAAACGATGATACAAATCTGCTGGGCCTGCTGCTGCTCTACGCCTCTAATCCGTCAAGACCACCGAGACCCAATGATCCAGCTCCTCCTTCGTCCTTCCTCCCTCCCTCCCTCTCTCACTTCGTCTCCGCAAGCTCTCCCACCAGCTCCGCAAGACACTCCTCGTCTTCCTCTGCGCCTCCGCCTCCACGCGTCGCTCGATGGGACCGAATGGGTCGCCGTACATTCCGGAATAGCGCCCGCCGCCTAGCCAGCGGGTGGGGATGACCATTGAGACGGGACGGACGCGGTAGGGTCGCTCGCGAGGAGTTCCAGGTGCGGGGAGGTGGGCTGCGTAGTGCGGAGTCAGTGTATGGGGCTTGAGAAGCACCGAAGGGACGAACCGAGGTCGTGGGTGAAGAGAGTCGTATCCGACGTGCGCGAGTGGACGGTGGAGAGGGGAGTGTGGGCGTACATAGAATGCCGACGAAAGGGAAGGTGTTGAGCGGTTGGGGGTGGGCGATCGTATGCTGCTGTGAGGAGGGAGGAGGCGAGGAACTGGAGTGGAGAGGTCTCGGGACTGGGGTAGTCGTGTCGGATCCACTCTTCCTCTCCATCTTCGTCGTAAAGCAACAACTCCTCCTCGCTTTCGTCGTCGCTGCCGTCCTGCGAGTCCTCCTCAAACAATCCTGCGCCTCCATCGTCCTTTACAAAGCGCGACGGAAGGAGGTTGCGCTGTCGCGATGCTGGTCGAAAGCCTGACGAAGGCGGGGTTGGACAAGTTTCGATGAGGTCTGGACTGGGGTTATGTTGCTGACGCTCGACGGCAGAGAGGCGCAGGTGGTTCTTTCTGGGAGGCGTCAGAGGGGTCGGAGTGGGGATGCGGGAGGAGGTCGCGTCGGTCAGCGAGGAGGTGGCGGAGGAATGGTGATAGTAGGAGGAATTGGGGAGGTTCGAGAGAGAGGGCGAGTGGAATGGCCACGGAGGTTGTAGGTCGGAGGAGGGGATTTGGGACTTGGTGGCGTAGGTCGATGCCGGCCTGCTCGAAGCTGGTTCGTCCAGGTGCGAGGTCGTTGGCGCGTCGAGACGTGAGGTCGAACCGCCAGAGTCCTTCCCCTCCTTCCCGCCACCGTCTCCTTCCACCAATAGCTCTCCCTCTGCCGCAACCTCCCGTTCCAAGTCGGCGCTCCCAACTCCCCTGTTGTGCCGTCGCGCCTGATGAATTGAGCGCGCCCTCTCGGAGCTGATCCCTTGCTCCGAGCTGATTCCGCGTTCCGAATGAAGGAGAGGGCGGAGGAGATTGCTCAAGTCCGTGAAGGGCTGCCAGGACGCGTTAGTTCGAAGGAATGCATCTTGTTCGACGCGTCCGGGAAGACTCACGCGAGCCAGTGTCTGCACGATCGTGCTAAACGGCATTCCTGAGTCCACGCAAACGACTGCGCTGCTCACAGGCGTCGTGCAGGGTGCACGAGGGAGAACGCGAAGGACTGCAAGATGATGGAAGGAATGTGTCGTCGTCAGCTGGCGCACTTGACGCGTTGAGGTGCCCCAAATCCGACTGCCAGTTGCCTCCGTGCTCCTCCTCACTGCCCAAGTGGCGCCAGGCCAGCTCAGCGCGATCAGCTCCCCCCGTCGCGACCTCCTCGTCCATCCTTCGACCGTGGCGCGAAGGCACCTCCCGTGGTGTGCGCTCTGCCGGACAGAAGAGGAGACACACCTTGGCTAGCACCAGCGATACACCGCACCTCTGCGCAAGTCGACTTTGCTTGGAGGGAAAGTAGGAGGAAGGGGAGCTGAGACAAACGAACTCGGCGCAAAAGCACGCGCCTGTCTTCTCCTACGATCCTCCAAGCTCTCCCTTGACCCTCAACGCCAACGAAGATGATCTCTCGAACCGCTCTACGCCTCAGAGCAGCGCGAACGACCGTCCGCCGAGGCTACAGCGCTCCTCCCTCCCCTCCCGCCCCGCGCCCCAGCGTCCCCATCGACTCCCTCTGCATCCCCCTCCGCCCACCCTACTCCATCGCCTCCTTCAGTCCCCTCCCCCACCCCTCTCTCCCGCGCAACTCTCACCAAGCTCCACCGCCTCGCAGCGCTCAACCCTCCTACGACCGAAGAGGGGTGGGCGGAACTCGAGGATCTCGGAGGACTGGTGGCGATTATGGAGGGCGTTCGAGGGGTGGACACGAGTGCGCTGGGGAACGGGATTGTGGATGCTAGAGTGAGGGAAAGGGGAGTGGAGAGAGGAGAGGAGGTGAGGGAGGAGGAGGAGGGGGGAGGGAGGAGCTTGTTGGAGCTGGCGGAGGTGAGGGAGGGGGATTACTATATCGTCAGGACGCCGGAGGGGATCAGGGGGAAGAAGAGGGGTGGGTCTAAGAGCGTGGAGACGGAGGACGAGTAGGCGAGACGGACGGAGGTACGATGGTGTTGCTCTTCCAGGTCTTCCTCGCTGACTTTGTACTGCAGAGCTACGAACAGACGGTCTGTACTTCAGAGCTGTGAACAGACTGTCGCGTTGAGATTGAGATGCCCTTCTGAAGGTCGTCTCACCTGCAGCCCGACCACCGCCGGTGAGCGTCGAACCTTTGGCTACGTGCCAGCGCTCGTTCCGACGCTCTCTCAAACCGCACGCGCGCACGGAGGGAGCCAGAATGCAATTGCAGTGCCAGCACATCATGCTCAATCGATCCACTTGAGTCCCATGCTCTGCGAGACGAAGCCATACTTGTCTACGGCCTCCTCGATCTTCTTCTCCGTACTCTGCTCTCGCGCGATCAGCTGTCTTCACTCCTGAGACGGAGAACAAGTCGCACCTTTCCAGCTCCATGCCCACTCTTGGTGTCGACGCGCAGCAAAAGAGGGTTCGGGTTGTTCGGCAGCTGGTGCTGCAACTCGGCGGCATGCTTGAAGGAATGAAAGGGGACGACACGATCATCATGATCTGCTGTGAGGAGCATCGTAGGAGGGTAGATCTTGGACGAATCGACGTTGTGCAGCGGGGAGTACCTGCGAGGACGTGAGCGAGCCTGAGGTGCGAGAGAGAGGGCGGAACGTACGCGTGGAGGTAGTCGAACCCCTCTGGTTCGTCGGCAGAACCATAATCAGACACCCACGCTCGACCGATCGTGAAGCGGTGGAAGCGAAGCATGTCTAGGACTCCGACGCTGCGAGCGAGGCGCGCGTCAGCTTGCACAACGTCGATGGACGGCGCGAGAACACTCACTCGGCGATCGCAGCTCCCCAGAGTTCAGGTGCTTGGTTGACGCAGGCAGCAACGAGCAGTCCTCCGTTAGATCCGCCCGAGATGGCGACCTTGTCCTTCGCGGCGTATCCGTGCTCCATGAGGTACTTGCCAGCCCACTGCGATTACTTCGTCAACCCGAACGCCCACGAAAACGATGACGGAGAGCGCACCTGGAAGTCGTCGAACACGTTCTGCTTCTTGTCCATCGTTCCCGCGAGATGCCAGCTCTCGCCGTACTCGGCTCCGCCGCGAATGTTGGCGACGGCGAGCACTCCTCCGTATCCACGTATCCATGTAAGGAGGGACGGAGAGAAGAAGGGGTCCATGGAGTGGGAGAATCCGCCGTAGCCGTAAAGGATCGCGGGCGCCGTTCCATCGTTCTTGAGCCTGTGGCGAGCGTCAGCATTCCAGACGATCTCAAGAGCAAAAAGACGTACCCTGCAGGCCGCGTGATGAACATGGGAACCTTCGTTCCGTCCTTGCTCTCGTAAAACACCTGCTCCGATACGAAGTCGTCCGGGTTGATTCCGTCGACCTTCGCGACGCGATACACGCTCTGCTCCTCGCCCGTCTTCTCCTCGAACGAGTAGCGGTACACCGTCCCAGGACTCGTGAAGGAAGTCATGCTGAACCAGAAGTCTTTGTGCTCCCTGCGTCCGCTGAACTGGTCGATCGAGCCGATGAGGCCTTCTGCGAGACGCGATATGCGAGCGCCCGTCTTGAGGTTGTGCAAGTAGACTTGGTCCTTGACGTCGATCGAGTAGAGGAGGATGAGCTTGTCGTTGTCGGCGATGTGGAGGGAGGAGAGGAGCGCCGAGGGGTTGTGAGGGACGAGGTCGGTGAAGCCCTGCGACGAGGTCAGAGGCGTTGGAGAGGACGACGCGAAGACGAACCTTCTCGGGGTGCTCAACGTCGTAGGTCACGATCTTGTAGTTGGGCGAGTCGTCGGCGTTGGTGTAAACTGGGACGCGTGGCTTTCGTCAGGGTCGCTCAGGGCGGCGGAAAGACGGGAACGCACAGTAGAAGAGCGAGCCGTCGTTCGCGATCTCGGACCAGTAAACGCCCCAGTCGTCCACGACCTTGTTCCACTTCATGTTCGGGCCGATCTCACACTCTTGAAGGTCGGCGATCCAAAGGAGGTTGGAGCGACCGGTATCCTTCGAAACGGACATGGTAACGTAGCGACCGCTGCGGCGGAGTCAGTCAGCGTCGCGAGTTAACGCTGGAGAGCGAGATATGCACTCTTCGGTTCCCCCCGCTCCGAACATCCACTCTGGGTGCTCCGCGTCCTTGTGCACGAGGACGTCCTGCTCTTGAGGCGTACCGACGCGGTGGTAGTAGACCATGGCGTTCACGTCGGCATCAGTCTCGGTTCCAGCCTTGTCGTCCTTGTCGTCTCCGTGCTCCTTGCGCTCCGGGAACCGCTGGTAGAAGAATCCCTTCGAGTCCTTGGTCCAGCCGATCCTGCGAGCTTTGTTCTCAGTCCAAATTTCGACGTCAAGCTGACTCGCGAACGCACCCCGAGAACTTGACGAAGCGAATCACGTCGTGCTCGAGGCGTCCTTCGTCCTTACCGATCGTTTGGCCGGGAACGTGAGGAGCAGAGGAGGGTCGAACGTAGATCGTGGTCCAGTCGGATCCCTGTTGCACGAGAGATTCGTTAGCAAGCTCCCTTCAAGCCCGACGAAGCCACTCACCGATCGAGAGAGCGCGTAGGCGAACCACTTGCCGTCGTCGGAGAAGCTCGAGGACGATCGCGAGACTGAGCCATCCTCGCTGAGCAAGTTGGGCTGGTTCGCAATTAGTCTCATCCCCAAAAGCGATTGAAGAAGCAGCTCACATCAAAGAACAGCTCCCCGCCGACCTCTCCATCCTTGACCTCCTTCCCCTCCTGCCCCTTGGGGAAACGGTAGATGGATGACTGGGCTTTAAGGCCCGAGTTGTAACTGAAGTAGTAGTTGTCGTCTCCCTTTAGGGCCGGACAGGAGACTGCGAAACAAGCTCGTTAACAGCTGTAACGCGTCCTGGCAGCGAGGGCGAACGACTCACATCGCGCGTAGTTCCAGTTCTTCGTCAAGGCCTTCTTGAACGCCGCAGCGTCCTTGTTCTGGTCGAGGTACTGCCTAGCGAATTCTCCCTGAGCCTTGACAAACGCAGCGGTCTCCTCAGACGTGCTGGGTGGCTCGTGGAGCCACGAGTATGGGTCCTTGGTCGCTGCGGGGTCAGCTCTCCCTCCCCGGCTCTCCCAGCTCTCAAACTCACCTTGACCTCGACGTTCCCGTTCTTAGCACTCTTGAAGGTCTCGGAGAAGCTCGATCGGCGGACAGCAGGGTAAGGAGTGGCGCTAGGATCCCATGCGGTCTTCGACATGACCGAGGAGGTTGAGGAGAAGGGGCGGAAGTTGTGCAGGCGGGTGATAGCGAGCTGGCGGGATACGAGCAGAAGGGTTGAGCTCAGTTGGGAGCGCTTCAGGAGCATTCAGAGTGTGTTGGGAGAGGACAACCTAGGCGCAAGTGCGGCGCGACTTCGTCGGCAGCGGCGGCTCTTCCTCTTTCACCTCACTGAAGCCTCTGTGCTCACACAGAGCGCGATTAACTGGAATGGTTCTCCTGGACGGCGTCACAGTGAGTCGGCACGACGTCGAGTCGAGGCCAGAGAGCTGACCTGCTCTTGCAGTTCGCGTGCCAGTCGTGTATCAAAGGCCACCGCTCGAAGAAGGTACACTCTCTCCAAACCGTATCGCTGCAGGAAGGCTGACCATAAGCCGCACAGTGCACCCACACCACTCGTCCCCTCACCGAGATCGGTCGTTCGTCCAGTCTCTGCCTCTGATTCCGGACTCTCTGCTGACCCCCTCTCAGGCAAAGGACGTCCGCCTTCGCAGTGCGAGCATTGCAGGACTCTTCGGAAGACTCGTTCGGTACATGGAAAGTGCGATTGCGTAGGGAGGGAGCTGGAGAGTGCGTCCCCGCCGAGTTCCTCCAGAGACAGGAGCTAACACGCTCTCTCCGCAGAGAAACGCACGCCACTCCTCCTGCCAGACGGACTGAAATCCGCTCTCCTTCAGCCTGTCGAGCCTGCTAAAGCTCCGACAGTTCAAAGTGCGTTCCTGCCTCCCTTCCTGCCTCTCGCGGCAAGCTCACCCCAGCACCACAGTCTCCCAGCTCCTCAACCCGTGCAACTGTCGCCGCGGTGGCAAATGCAGCTGCTGCACCGTCGTCCCTCGCAACCGCACCACCGACGGACCCCCCGCCTCCGCCGCCTCGACCTCCAGCAGCTGCTGCTCAAAGCCCGCCCCCACTCCCACTCCCGCCTTCGCCCCTCCCACCTTCGCCGCTCCCGCCCCCACCTCTTCCTGTTGTTCGAAACCTCCGCTCTCCCTCCTTCCCTCCCCCGCCCCCGCCTCCTCAAGCTGCTGCGCCCCTCCTCCTCCCCCCTCCTTCCTCCCTCCAACGTTCCTCCCCCACGCTTCCTCCCCCCTCTTCCTCCCCTCAACCCTCGGCACCTCGTCCTGCTTCTGCGGTTCCTCCTGCACCTGCATCGGCTGTCCCTCGCACGACCCCTATTCCCGCAAAACCGCTTTCGGGGCTCAAGGTCCTCGCTGCGAATGCGGGACGTCGGAATGCGCGGGAGGGGGTTGCGAGGAGGTCTTGAGGAGCGTGCTGGGGGACGAGGAGGGGAGAGAGTTGTGGAAGTTTGTCGAGGGGCAGGAGGGAGCGTTGCCGTCGTTTGAGGAGCTGTTGAGAAGGGTTGGGGAGGAGGAGAGGGGAGAAGGGGGACTGTTGGGGTGGACGGAAGGGGGGAATGTGTTGCTGCAGAGTGAGGGTTGTTCAGTCATGAACCCTGAGGCGGAGTTTGATGGGGGATGCGGCGATATGTGTACTTGCTCGGAGGAGTGTGGATGTAGGATTGGGGTGGAGGTGGGAGAGGTGGACCAGGCGATATTGGAAGGGAGGAGCTTGTTGAGCCAGCTTGCAGAGGTAGCTTCGGCGGAGCGATGAAGGAGGGAGGGAGTCGCGTTGCTTTGCTTGCATACTCGTGTGAGAATAGATCCCCTAACCAGTTTTGAGAAGCAGTTCTCGCTCGTCTCTCTGAACTGCGATACAAGAGAAGGGGGATGCGATGCGATTGCGTCCACAAGAGTCTACCCAACTCCTCGGAATTCTGCAGCGGACAGCCCTCTTGATGGTCGCTTGACGAGGCGGAAGAACATGAAGGCGGTGGCGAGTGATAATGCGTACCTGTGGGGTTGGAGGAGGGTCAGCCCGCAGAAGTAAGGAGGGATGAAGGACGCACCAGGTAACGGCGTAAGTCATGTGCTGATTCCGGAGCTCAATCGTCGCTGCTCGTCCGACAGGAATACCGCGGGCGAGGCGCATCGAAATCTGTCCAGCGTGTCCACCTGTGCGAAATCTCAATTCAGCGCGAGCAAGCGATCCCGACGAGAGCGAGACGCACTAAATATCTCGTCCACGAGAACAGGCTCCGCGCCGACGTGCTTGGCCATCTGCTCGATATTGGCGAAGATCCACTCGTCCTTCTCGGCGTTGTTCTCGGGCGTGAACGAATTGGACCTATCCTGGTCCCTCAGCATTCCAACAATCTCGACGGGCTCCTTGATCTGGCGGCAGTAGAGGTCCATCAGCTCGCAGCTCTGCCCGCGCTCCACCGAGACGAACTCACCACACTCTCCGGTCGCTCGTTGATATCCTTCTTCACCCGCTTCACGAACCCTCGGTTGACCATGATCGTGTCCTGTCCCTCTCCGCGTACCAACGGCGTGATAACGTTGTACCCCAGCTCTCCGTGCGCCGTCCTCGGTCCCAACAAGATCTCATGCTCCGTATCCAGCGTTCCCTCCACAAAGACCTTGCGGTACGCGAACTCTGGAATCGCCGCAGGACTGCACGCACGGGAGGAAGTCAGCGATCGCCTCTCCCTAGCTCTTCCAAGAGAGAGAACGCACTCGATCCGCGCTGGCAACCGCACCGTATCCTTGTTGAGCTTGGCCTCGAGCTGATCAATCATATCGAGCTTCCACTGCAGCCTGCGGACCTGCCAGGTGCCCAAGCCGAAACAGACGATCGGCATCAGGCCCAGGACGTAGATGAACGGGCGCGCGCGGGACGCATTTTGCGACCGGTTCGTCGTGGGGTTCGCGGCGGAGGTGGCGGTGCTGGAGGAGAAGCGGGGACGGGGGAAGGGGATCGAGGAAGGGGTGGGTGCTGGGGTGTGAGTTGCTGAGGATCGGAGTGAGGCGCGAAGGCGTGGGAGGAAGGCGGACATGGTTGTGACCTGTCGTCTGGCGAAGCTGGTTAAGTGGAGCTGGTGGAGTGCGCTGCTGGTCTTCTGCTGGTCTTGAAGGGGGTTGAGTGTTGAGTTCGGCGACAGCGAACGGGCAAAGGGCACACAGAGTGCGGCGCGCGGCTGAGACACTGTTTCGTCCCTGGGCCTGCCGACCTTCGCAAGCAGACTTGCTCTCGTCCTTCTCCAGCTCAGTGAAGCTTTTCAAGATTAACTTATCAAGACCATGAAAGAACAGCTCGACCGAGAGGGAAGGCTGAACGACCCTCGTCCTCCCCCCCCCGCTTCTCTCCTCTCGAGTCTCCGCTCTTTCGACTCCTTCACTGGCCTCGTTCGCTCTTCATCTTTGCAGGAAGAGACCCGCTCGAAAACCCGAGAGAAAACCAAAATTACACATCAAGCATTGCAACGAGGTATTCGCCGAATCCCTCTTTCGCATCCGAATCGACCGACGCCTGTCTCTCCGTTAGCCCGCCGAAAGCGTCGCAAAATGAGTGAAAAAAGCTTACCTTCCTCAATCCAAGTCATCGAGCACTTGAAGCTCCCTCCAACCCCACCCCTCCGCATCCTCCCCATACTCCCCTCCCCTCATCTTGACCCTAAAGCTCTCCAACTTCGTCCCCCACCCCTGCATCACAAACTCATTCAACGCATCGTCGTCATCCTCGACATGCACTCCGATCGTCAACGTCTTGAGCCCCCTCGGTAGCGCGTAGAAAAACGATCTCGGTAGCGAGTCGATCTGCGGCATTCCGCACGCGATAATGGAGAGATGGGAGAGGTTGGGATGGAGGGGGAGGACTGCGGTGGTCTTCTCGAGGAGGGAGGACGCGGAGATGGTGTGGTAGTGGAGGCGGAGAGATTCGAGGTTGTAGCCGGCTTGGCCAAGCGACCTGACGACGGCGGCGGGGGAAGCGTCGATGAGGTTGACCTCGCGAAGAATCTCCTTGCTCGTTGCGCGGAGGAGGAGAGCCGTCGAGCTCTCGTCGATTGTCTCGGGCGCATTTTCGTTGAGGACGGGGCTGAGGGTGAGGGAGACGAGGGGGAGGGAGGGGACGGGGAGAGGGCGATGTTCGTGGATGTGAGAGGCGCAGTAGAAGCGCTCTTGAGGTGCGAGACTGATGTCGATATTAAGAGTTTCGAGGTGGGGAAAGATGGCGAGGCGGGAGATGAAGTCGGAGGGGGAGAAGTCGACAGGGTAGTCCGCGGAGCGAAGGTTGGGCTGCCGCCATTCGAGACTCCTCAAGCTCGCCGCCGCCGGCTTCGCGGCGTCCAAAATAGTGCGTAGAGTGGCGGGGTGAAAATCTGACAGGTTGAGGAGCTCCAGGTTGGGGCAGAACTTGAGCGTCTTGCGGCACCATCCTAAAATGAACTCGAACTCGCTCATGTCGAGCCTTGTGAGGATCCGCTTCGGTTCGTGATCGTCGCCAAAGTCGGGGTTCTCCGAATCGTAATCGCTTTCGTCCTCGTCCAGCTCGGTGAAGATGAAGAGCCCGCTGATGAGGATCTCTTTGATGAGTCGACCGAGTCGCCGCGAGGTTTTGAGGTTCTTGAAGAGGATGGTCTGAACGAGGTCGAGAGCAGAGGCCTCTTCCGGCATAATGAGGACTCGATGCCACACAATCGCCTGCCCTAAAACGCCCCACTGCTTCGACACGAGGCACATCGAGAGCGCCTCGGACTGGTTGAAGTTGTGACGGTTGAGGATGAGAGGGAAGATTTCGGTTGGAAAGATAGGCACTACGCGTACAGGTGTGATCAGCCCACAGAGTCCTGCAGCGTAAGGGGAAAGCGAGCTCACTGGCGTTGAGATGGACGGAGTCGGAGGCGAGCTGGCAGACGTCGGATGGGCTGCTTGAGGAGACGCGCGAGTGCTCACGGAGGGTACGTAGATTCGTGCTGCTGTTGGTCAGCTCCCTCTAAGCCATCCTCCTCCCTCCCAAGCGAGCTCACCTTGAAGTTGAGGTCGACAGGGGTAAACAATTCCGGACTCAGCAGTCTCTCGTTCAAAAGGCGATCTGGCAGGTGAAGTCGTGGCCAGTCAATAACGCAGCTCTAGTTGCACTGGGGACACTGCTCACAGCGCTTGGAGAGTGTGGTGAGGAGAGCGGCGTGTGAGCCGAGTTGCAGCGGAGAGGGAGGATGCGGCGCCGAGAGGAGGAATGGCTGAGGATCTGGAGGATCGTATGAGATCGTCCAGGTCACACGTAAGTAATGAAGTCCTACCTGAGGAGGTGGAGGAGGGGAGGAGGGAGAGAGGCAGCCACCCTCTCTAACTTCTCTGCTCGCGGAGAGCTCGAGCCTTCGAGGGCTCGGTTCTCCTTTCGACTGAAAAATGGAGACAGCTCCCGCAAGGCCAAGTTAACTTGTAGCTCTCCTGACGTGCTCCCAGAGAGGTAAGCTGGCCCTCCAAGAGCGAGAAGCTGGCTTCGCAACGCCACTCTTTCGGACCCAATTCCTCGCCTTCGTCCCGTTCTCTCTCGTTCTTTTTTTTGCAGCAGATCAAAAGCAATATTCTAGTCGAAGCTCGTGAGCAACTGCTCAGCTCAACGCCACGGCCCCTCGTTGCGTGTACCTCGAGCCAAAGCGGACGAAAGGCACGGCCTAGCAGTGGCCCAGCCGAGAGCACAGCGCGCAGTTAGGTAGGCCGTCACCCTCTCTACTCAACCTCGTACTCAAGCCTCGGACTCAATCTACGCCCTAGGCCACCACCCCAGCTCCACTCCTCCCCCTCCACCTCGTTCCCATCGCCCAAACCCCGACTCGCCCGGCCCGAGCGCTCACTGAGCTACTCCACCTCTCGCCATGTCCGTTCTCCATCGCCAGCTCAACCTCCGCATACCAAGTTAACGTCGTGCCCTGCAGGTCTTTCTTCAGCTCCAACAAGAAGAGCGCTGCGAGCGACTTCGTTGATAGGGATGAGGACGGGGGAGCGAGTCGGTTGGCTCACATGCCCACTCGTCCTGTCGATAGGGACAAGGCGGAGCAGGAGCTCAGTTTGAACATCAAGAAAGCTACGAGTCAAGAGGAGACGGCGCCGAAGCAGAAGCACGTTCGGAGTGAGTGGTCCTGTGGAGTCGTGGAGCTTCGGTGATTGCGGTGGGGTGGGGGTTGCTGTACAGGCTGGGAGCTACAGGGGGCGGCGTACAGCGCAGAGGGGACGAGATCTGGGCTAGAAGACGTTCGCCACGCTCGCACGTCGTCTCAACCACGCAGGTATCGACTCGAGCATCCGCTGACAATCGCTCCCCTCCCTCTTCCCCACAGAGCTTATCGTCTACACCTGGGACTACCACTCGAGCTCCTCCATCTGGTCCGGACTACGCGTCCAGCCCATCCTCTCCGACGAAGTCCAGACGTTCAAGGCGCTCATTACCGTGCACAAGGTGCTGCAAGAGGGTCACCCGAGCGTGGGTCCATTCAAGCCGCTTCGCGATCTCGAGCTGATGCGTTGGAATGGAAGGCAATCAAGGAGGGTCAGAACCAGACTGGATGGCTCGAAACGTGCGCGAGGACGGTGGGAGGCGATGTGTCTCGAGGTGCGTTGATCTTGAGCTAGTAGCGGAGATGGGGAGCTGATTCGTGTTCTCGCAGGCTACGGCTCTCTCATCCGAGCCTACGTGACCCTCATTCTCGCCAAGCTCAAATTCCACCGCAACCATCCCGACTTTAACGGCCTGTTCGAATACGAGGAATACGTCTCCCTTCGCGGTGTGGACGACCCGAACGAAGGGTGCGCTATCGCTGCTCTGCTTCTCGAGAGACTACGCTGAACTCGCGCCGCAGATACGAGACGATTTCGGACCTCATGAACCTTCAGGACCACATCGACTCGTTCCAAAAGCTCATCTTCGCGCACTTCCGCGGATCGGCCAACAACGAGTGCAGGATCTCTGCGCTCGTGCCTCAGGTCAAAGAGAGCTACGGGATCTACCGCTTCATCACAAGCATGATGCGTGCGATGCACCGAAGTGCGTAGTTTCGCTGCGATACCTGAGCGCTCGCTGATTCCTCGACTTCGCAGGGACCGAATCCATCGAAGCATTGGAGCCGCTACGAGAGCGCTATGATGCGCAACACTTCAACCTCCGCAAGTTCTACTATGAGTGCTCGAACCTCAAGTACCTCACGGGACTCATCAACGTCCCCAAGCTCCCCCAAGTGAGCCGCCCCCCTTCCTCTGCCTCCTCACCTTCTAACCCCTCACCCGCATCTAGGAACCTCCGAACCTCCTCGAATCCGAGAACGCTCCCGACCTCCCTCGCCGTCCCTCCGCCAAAGCCGTCACCCCTCCTCCGACCGCCCCCTCTCCTCGCGCCGACCTCGAAGAGCAGAAACGCGCGCTGGAAGAGTACGAGGAGAAGCAGCACGCGCTTGTTGCGCAGCGGGACGCCGAGGCGCGTCGGTTGGAGATGCAGCAGCAGCAGCAGCAGAGGGAGTTTGAGGAGCGAGAGAGGCTGCAGGCTGAGCATGAGAGGCTGGCGCAGGAGGAGTTGGTGAGGCAGCAGGCGATGCAGTTTGGGCAGCAGAATCAGGGGAGGATCGCAGAGCTCGAGAGGGAGATTTTGGGGATGAGGGGACAGTGGGAGAGGGATCAGATGATGTTGGAGCGGTACGATGGAGTGAGTTCCCGTTCATCGTTGAGGGAGAGCTGATGGGAGCTGATGGGATTCGGGCTCGCAGCGCGTTAAAGCTCTCGAAGGCGAGCTCGTCAATGTCAGCGGCAACATCCAGGCTCAGCTCAACTCCAAGGACCAGATGATGGGCGCGCTACAGGACCAAGTCACGCTCTGGCGCAACAAGTACGAAGCGCTCGCCAAGCTCTACTCGCAGCTCCGGAACGAGCACCTCGAGATGCTCAGCAAGTACAAGAGCATGCAGCTCAAGGCCAACTCGGCTCAGGAGGCGATCGATCGCATGGAACGGATGGAGAGGGACGTCAAGGCGAAGAACCTCGAGTTGGCCGACATGATCCGCGAGAGGGATCGCGCGAGGTTTGATGTCGATCGCATGAAGTCGGTGCGTTTCTCTTTCTCTAGTCGACTGGAGCGCAGGAGCTGACTTGCGAGGAATTGCAGAGTCAGAAGGATGAGCTCGAGCGCCTCAAGCGGGACTTGCGGTTTGCGGAGGAGCGAGCGGACGACGCGTCGAGGTCGAAGGGATCGGAGGTGTCGACGCTGCTCAGCAAGTACAACCGGCAACTCGAGGAGCTCGAGAGCTCGCTTCAGGTGCGTCTAGCTTCTCCCCTCGCCATTCGAACTCAGCCTGACGCTCCTCCCCCTCCAGGCCAAGCAGATCCAGATCGATGATCTCCTTCACAAGCTTGACGAGAGGGACGGCGAGGCGGAGCGTGTTCGCGAGGAGAAGGATCAAGAGATCGCCATCATGCAGGAGGGCATGGACACGACGATTCGCCAGATTTCGGAACTCCAGAACAACCAGGGCGAGACGGACGAGGCGGTCAACGCCCAGATCGACACGCTCGTTCTCGACCAGGAAAAGAAATTCAACGAGATGTGAGTCGTTTCCTTCGCAGCGCCTTCCGAAGCTGACGGCGTCTTCGCAGCATCGACTCCATCCTCCAGGCAGGCTCGCAGAAGATCGACGACGCCATGTACGAGCTCGAATCGCCTCTCCACGACGGGAACCAGAACTCAACGCCCGAGTACACGCTGTCGATGATCGAGAAGGCGACGACGAGCGCGACCGAGTTCGCGACCGTCTTCAACCTCTTCCTCTCGCGCGACAAGGGTGGCGAGCACGTCGAGGTTATCAAGACGGCCAACAACTTTGCTCAATCGATCGCCGAGGTCCTCACCAACACCAAGGGACTCTCTCGCATCGCACCCGACGACGCTGCCATCGACACCCTCATGCGCTCTGGCGCCCTTCCCGGATCCGTCGCCCTTCGCTTCTTCACCGCCCTCCAATCCTATCGCCTCCAAGGCGTCGCCCCCGCTCAGCGCAAGGAGATCGTCATTCGCAACAACATGGAGGCGAAGAGCGCGCTCCAGAAGCTCTCGACGACGGTCGAATCTCTCGTGCCGAAACACACCTCCGCCCTCTCCAAGGCGAACGGCGATATCGGGGACCTCGTCGAGTCGGAGATGCAAGGAGCGGCGCGCGCGATCGAGCAGGCGACGGAGCGCCTTCAAGCCCTCATGTCCCGCCCGAAGGACAAGTCCAGCAGCGCCCTCGACATGCAGGTGCACGACGCGATCCTCGAGGCCGCCATGGCGATTACGAACGCCATCGCACGTCTCATCAAGGCCGCGACCGACTCGCAGCAGGAGATCGTCGCGCAAGGTCGAGGGTCGTCGACGTCGCAAGCGTTCTACAAGCGCAACAACCGCTGGACCGAAGGCCTCATCAGCGCCGCCAAGGCCGTTGCCCGCGCGACCATGTTCCTCATCGAAACGGCCGACGGCGTCATCTCGGGCACCAAGTCGCTCGAGCAGCTCATCGTCGCTTCGAACGAAGTCGCCTCCGCCACCGCTCAGCTCGTCCAGGCGTCTCGCGTCAAAGCTGAGCTCATGTCCAAGACGCAGGAGAAGCTCGAGATGGCGGCCAAGGCGGTCACGGAGGCGTGCAAGGCGCTTGTGCGGCAGGTCAAGGCGATCGCGGCGAAGCAGGCGGAGGATTCGGACGAGACTGACTACGATCGGATGGCGGCGCACGAGTTCAAGATTCGGGAGATGGAGGTGCAGGTGTCGATCGTTACGCTCGAGAAGGAGCTTGCGGAGGCGCGTCGACGATTGGGAACGATGAGGCGGAGCACTTGTGAGTACCCTCCTTTCCGACCGTGCAGTACGTCGCTGACGATGTTCTGGTTTCCTAGACCATGCAGAGGATGGGGAGGAGTAGAAGGAGCGAGGAGAGGACTGTTGAGGGACGTTTCGGGAGTATTCAATGGGATTTCGCGTTCGAGTTCATTCACAATCCTCCTCTCCTTCGCTGCTCCCACCCTCGCCTTCACCACCACTCTCCTCGCTGCTCCGCAACTCCTTCTCCTTCCCCTTCCCCGGCTTCTTGGCCCCCATCACCTGCCTCTTCGCCGCTCGACCGACTCCTCGCCCCACAGCCTTCCTCTTCTTCCCTTTGCGCGCGGCTCCTTTCCCATCAGGACCGAGTGAATCCACGATACTCTGCAGCTCTCGATCGAGGCCCATTCGACGGCCGAGGGTCTGCAGTCCGCATTTGTCGGTGAGGACGCGTTGTCTGCGTCGAAAGCTCGTTAGCTGGAGCGCAGGGTAGGGAAGGAGAGGAACGCACCGATGCATCATCGTGACGAGATCGGATTCGTTGACCATCTTCTTCCTCCCAGCGTGCTGAGCGTACGCCGAAGCGTCCTCCATCATCGTCGCGAAGAACTCTTGCGAGCTGAGAGTTAAGGACGGCGTTAGTCGAGCGATCCAGTGAGCCGGTGCGAGGAGAACGCACGCGTCCATGACAGCGTCCAGAGCGTCGTTCTCGAGCTTGACGTTCGGGCCGAGGAAGTGCTGAAAGAGAGTTTTGACGCGGCTTCGAGGAAGGTCTGCGACTGGCCGTCCGTCGGGGGTGTACCTGCGTCGAGGTGTGAGTATGTCTCCGATAGTAAAGAGAATGAAGCGGACCTTTGCGTCTTTAGCGAGGTTCGCTTCTTGCGAGCAGCAGCTGTCTTCGTCAGAGCTGGAGGTTGAGGCATTTTGCGAGCGTTCCTGGCGGGGGAAGTGCTCAGAACTGATCACGACAAGAGCGCGAGAAAGAACTCACAGCTCAAGCTCATCATCCATCCCGTCGGCGTCGTCGTCGTCGTCGTCGTACTGAATCGGCTCGTCGTGCTCCTCATCCACCACACGATTCTTCCCCTTCGCCTCCCACGGAATTCTTCCCGCCTGAACATCCCCCTCTTCCTCCTCATCCTCCTGCTCCTCCTCTGCCTCGTTCTCCTCCGGCCCACCACCGCCAAAGTCGAAAAACGGGTCCTGCACGTCGTCCGCCACCCCCTCCTCGCTCCCATCCTGGTGACGAGCTTGCTCCATTCGCTGAGAGCGACTTAAGATCACCGGGCTTGCTTCGCGAGGGCCCCGGTCGTCCAAGGCTTCCGCGTTGTCGTCGCCGCCTGCGATGGGCGAGAGATTCGCCGCGCCCGGACTTCCGAATCCCGAAGCGCCAGAAATGCGAGACTTGCTCGAGGGATCCCGACTAGTATCGCTGCACAAAACGTTCTTAGTCCGAGAGTTGGGATCTCTGCACGGGGCTGAAAAACGCACCCCTCGCTGCCCGCCATGCTGGGTCTCCCTCTCCCACTGAAGGCGCTCAGTCCGCTGATCCTCCTCGACGATTCCTCCCTCCCATCTTCCTCGTCTGCATCCTCCTCGTCCTCAGCTCGACGCCGCGAGACCAAATCCGGCGATCCTGCGGAGGTCGCCCTGCTCGCCCTCCTCCCGAATTCAACGCTCTGAGCCGAAACGACGCTATACCGCCTTGGATCTTCCTCCGCCTCAGCATCGTAGCCGAACGCGTCGTCGTCGTCGGGAGCGAAGGAAAGGGGGTGGACGGGACGAGGAGCGGAGGTCGAGGTGGACTGGACGGGGTTGAAGTTGGGTTGAGGAGGGAAAGGGCGAATGGAGCGGGGAGTGACGCCGAGTGCAGCAGCGACTTGTTGGTCTGAGGAGGGGGCGTCGTGGGGAGAAGAGTGAGATTGGGAAGCGGGAGTGTCGCGAAGGAGGGAGGTGGATCCGCGAGGGGTCTTGGGGTCCGTTGGAGCTGCGTCGTCGTCCTCCTCTTCCTCGTAATCGATCGCGGAGCCTTCTTGATCTGAGCCGGAGAACTCGCTTTCCTCTGCTAGCTCGCCGAGGTTGGGTGCTCCACCGATAGAGGGACGCGAGACGATGGACCGGCGGCTTTTGCCCCCATTCGCGTTCGGAGCAGGCTCTTCGTCCGGCGTTGCAGGTGGTAGATCGTAGGCTGCAGCGCATGCTCCGTTAGCTCTCCCTCCCTCCAATAGGCCCCAGCTACTCACTTCGACTCAGCGCCCGCAACAGCTGTCCAGGTGTTTGCTCCTTCTCCTCCCGAGTCCGCGACTTTCTCCCACTAGCGCTGACCTTGCGCGCCGATAGAAGCTGCTGAACTTGGCGAGGAGTTCTGACCGAACGTCGGCGAGAGCGTTGAGGAGTCTGGGGAAGGAGGGTCGCGTCGGCTTCTGCGAGAGCTCGGAGCTGCGTAACAGGCAAGAGTTGAGCTGTGCAAGCGCGCGGTATGAGAAGGCACGCACTGTTTCGCCATCGCTGACCTTGCGAGCGCTCGCTGGTGAGTTGCTGGGACCAGCTCCGTTCATGCTCGAAAACAACAAGAGTAACTTGGGCGGCCTGGCGAGTTCGCTCGAGTGTTGGTTCAATCGCCTGAGTTCTTGGGTTGATTTCTGAGCTTCCAGAGTGCTCCTGGGGCGGTCTCGAATGGGCGGAGCAGACCAACTTGCGAGCGAGGATTCAAAAGGCAACTTGGCTCGACCTCTCCTCCTTATCCTTCTCCCGTCACCTCGCCAGCATGTCGCTAGTCACGGTAAGCCCTCTTGCTAGCAGGCACAGGAGCCTTATTGACAGCCGCAATAGCGCCGCCTATCCGCCTCAGTCCGCACCCTCGCCACGGCCGCCACATCTTCCGTCCCCTCCCGTCCTCGCCTCGAAAAGCTCCGCTCAGATGGTCGGGGGATCGACGACTTCCTCTCCGGGAACAGCGAGATCGCGGAGGAGCGAACCCAGCAGGACCGCGTCGTGATGGGCAAGTCGAAGACGTGCGTCGGGCCGGCGGGAAGATGCAACTTGAACTGGGGGAGCTGATGGCCTTGTCTCCAGACCTCGGCTGCCGTCGTACCTCAAGACGTCTGTGCCTACCTCTGCGTCGTACAACAAGATCAAGAAGGACTTGCGAGGCTTGAACCTCCACACGGTGTGCGAGGAGGCGAGGTGTCCCAATATTGGACAATGTTGGGGTGGCGACAAGGGAGATGCCACGGCGACGATCATGGTGGGTTGGAACACGCTGGCTGCTCGGGGAACGAGCTAACGTACCTTCTGTCTGCAGCTCATGGGAGATACGTGTACTCGTGGCTGCCGATTCTGTGCGATCAAGACCTCCAAGGCTCCTCCGCCTCTCGACGTTCATGAGCCGGAGAACACGGCTGAGGCGATCTCGAGGTGGGGAGTAGGATACATCGTTATGACGAGTGTAGATCGGGATGGTTAGTCGGTTCAAACGTGGCTCTGGAGGGAGGAGAGAGCTGATCGCTCGCTGCAGATATCGCCGACGGAGGAGCTTCTCACTTCGCAGACACGATCCGCAAGCTCAAGCAGAAGTGCGCAAATCCTTCTCTAGCAGCATGCAACTGCTAACAACTGTTGCAGGGCACCCCACATCCTTGTCGAAGCTCTCACTGGCGACTTCCTCGGCTCGCAGCAGTCGGTCGCTCTCGTCGCACGATCCGGCCTCGATGTCTACGCACACAACATGGAGACGACCGAAGCGCGCACTCCCTTCGTTCGGGACCCCCGAGCAACTTTCCGCCAGAGTCTCAACGTGCTGAGGATGGCAAAGGAGGCTCAGCCGGGGCTGATCACGAAGACGAGCATCATGCTTGGAGTGGGAGAGGAGGATGCGGATGTCGAGGCTGCTCTCCGTGGTACGTTCTTATTCTCATTCAACTCTGGCGCTCGCTGACCTTGGGGTATCGACAACAGAGCTCCGAGCTATCGACGTCGACGTCGTGACTTTCGGGCAGTACATGCGTCCGACGAAGCGGCACATGAAGGTGCACGCGTACGTCCCTCCGAAGAAGTTCGACCACTGGGCGCGCGTGGCGGACGAGATGGGATTCCTCTACGTGGCGAGTGGACCGCTCGTGCGGAGCAGCTTCAAGGCGAACCAGCTCCTCAAGAGCGCTGCGGGGAAGCGATTGCTCAAGGGCCTTGGGCGGAAGGAGGGAGGAGTGGAGATGCTCGGGGACAAGGGGGAGCGCGTGGTGCTCGAGGGTGTTACGGCGTAGATATGTTGCGAACGGAGGGGTGCGTGTTACAGGGTACAAGGGAGGTGTGCGGGCGGGAGCTTCAAGGCTGGCCCGCTGTTGTTGCTGCAGCTGCGAGCGCTGGTCGACGGTCCGCGAGGAACTTGACTTTGGCCGTCTCGATCTTCTCCTCTGTCATCCTGAGAGGCAACACAAGCCAGCATTAGCTCCCTTCCTCTCGATCGCCAGCTCCGAACCCGAACGCACTGAGTCGCCATGCACGCCTTCATCGCCTTGAACTGCTTGCGGCAAGCCCACACCACCGAGACCGTTCGTCCTGCGCCACAATCTGCAAAGACTGGAGAGGCGGAGAGAGGTTAGGTCGAGGTACGGAAGCTGAGGAGCGAGGAGAGGACGAACTTGAGACGGGGATCTCGCAGACCCGCAGGGACTCTGCCTTCATCTCCTTGAGAAGGTTCTCCTCCTCGTTACGACTGAGAGCGTATCGGGCGTCCATCGTAGCTTGCCTTGGGGATTGAAGAAGCGGAGGTGAAGTGGAGGAAGCTGAAGAACGTCGACCTGATTCCTCTTTCTCTTCAACCAAACTCCGACGTCGATTCGAGTCTCGCAAACTCTCTTGAGCCAACTCGGTCTACCCAGGTGAGCTACGCTACGCACTCTCCGCTCCCGGCACAGCTGATCAGAGCTCTTTGCAGCCCGAAACCGTCGACGTCCCAGCTCCATCGGCGCAGCGGTTCCTCCTCCGTGCATGATCTATGCTCCCGCGCTGTAGCCTAGCCACGCGCCAGCTAGAGCTATGTTGCATCGCCAGCACTCCTTCCTTCCTCCTCCCTTCCTTCGCCGCCCAGCTCCACCTCTCCACCAGCTCTCCTCCACTTCCGGCTCCTTCTCGGCGCGCGACCTCTTCCCAGCCCAAAACAGCTCAGCAGGGCCCTCTTTCGGACGTCCTGGCCGTACTTCAAGCACAGCTCAGCGCCGTCCTCCAGCCGTCCTCCCCCCTCCCCTCCTCCTCCTTCCTACGCACGACCCCGCGCCGATCCCCTTCACCTCTTTTCTCCTCCACCCGCCCTTTCGTCTCAGCATTACGCGGCGTAGAGACGGTGAGGAGCGCGTCGACGGCTTCTATGAAAGCTTTCCCGCCGTCTGAGGAGCCGGCGGAAGCAGAGGAGGAAGAGGCGGAACTCGGAAGCGTGGAGACGGGCAAGGGGCAGAAGAAGCAGGGTGTGAAGGACGCTGGGAGGGGTGGGGAGGGACCGTTGTCGAAGCGTGGATGGGATCGGACGCCTCTCCTTCATCCTCCTGCCGACCCCCCTCCTCTCTTTGCCGACCTCCCTCTCTCAACCTCACCTCGTTCCACTCGCAAATCCGCCAGCCCTTCCTCCCCTCCTCCCCCCGCATCCTGGGAAGCAGACTTCATCAATCCCTCACCTTCGCGCAGCGAGCTCCTCCGCCTCCTCGACCGAATCCCTTCGCAAGGAGTCACCGAATCCCACTTCCGCGCCTTTCGCCGTCTCCTCTTCAAAATGAACCGCCTCGACGATTCTGCACCCGTCCGCAAGCTCGCGGGGATCGGCGTCTCGCGCCAGCTCGAAGGTCCAGCGTTGCGGCTCCTCAAGGAGTCGTCTCGTCTCATGCGCCTGAACGGTCGGCCGCGCGTGTCGCTCGCGTGGGTGTTCGAGGAGCCCATTGCGAAGCTCGAGCGGAGGAAGAACTGGAACTGGGTCGTCACGTACTCGAATGCGGCGATTTTGGTCGACGCCGTCTCGGAGAGGATCCTTCGGACGCGGATGCGCGCGCTGTACGAGGCGAAGCGGTTCCCCGAGATCATCGAGACGTTTGCGCTGTACGAACGGTACGAGATCGCGCCGGATGGAGCGGCGTACGACGAGCTCGTTGCGGCGTACCTGTTGACGTCGGAGTTGGGGAAAGCGCAGGGAGTGCTGGCGGAGAAGGCGAAGCGGGGGTTCGGGACGACGGTGCAGACGTGTCTGGCGCTATTGGATGGCATGTGGGCGTACGGCGGGAACCGAGTCATGGAGGACAGGGTGCTGGAGGAGGAGGTATCGGGGAAGCGGCTATCGACGAGGAAGGCGCTGCGGCAAGACGTCCGGATCCTCAACCGCATCATGTCGGCGCGTGCGGCGAGGGGGGAAGTCTCCGACGCGCTCGAGGTCCTGCACGAACATTTCGACCTCTCCTCCCTCCCCGACCTCCTCGCCATTCCTCACACCCTCGCGACAACCCCCTCCTCGCCTCTCCCCCCGTCCCCTCCTCCTTCCCCATCCCCTCCTTCCCTCGAACACTACTACTGGCGTCCCGTCCCCGACATCGCGACCTTCACCATCCTCGTCGGCATCTCCCTCCGCCGCGGTCGCATCGACTCTGCCTTCTCCCTCTTTATTCAGTCCCAGAAGCTCGACCTCGGCCTCGATGAGCACCTCGTCGCCGCACTCGTCCGAACCCTCCTCGCGTACGGCGACGTCGCGGTCGCCGAGCAGGTGGTCTTTGACTTGCCGAAAGGGACGGCCAAGGTCCCGTGGGCTCAGTTCACTTGCGCCAAGTACGAGCCGACGGCGATGATCTACGAGATCCTTCTCGGCGGCGTCCTGCGGCAGAAGGGCCTGCAAGGAGCGAGCGAGTTGCTCAACCAGATGGTCAAGCGGCAGCGCGTGGTCAGGGTGACGGAGGGGATGGTCGCTGCGCTCGTTTCGTCGCTTACTCGCGAGCGGGACGACAAGCTCTCGACGTCGGCCGACTTTGTCGTTCGAATCCAGTCGCTCACGAACGGCGAGCGGAAGCCGACGATTCGTAACCTCAATGCGATCCTCGAGCTGGCGTGGCGACGGGAACGTTTTCGAGGAGCGTGGGGGAGTTCTCGACGACTGAGGAACCTCGGACGATCGCCCAATACCCTCCCGACCGTCGCCACCTCCACTCCCACCCCCGATCCCTCCGAAGACGACGTCCCTCCCCTCCAACCCCCTCCTATCCCCACCTCCATGTCCCGCATTCGACGCTCTCTCGACCATCGCGGCATCCAGCACGACCGCGAGACGCTCCAGCAAATCCTCCGCAACGACCAAGCTTTCGACTCGATCAACTCGATGTGGGACTACCTCCAGACCCAGCTCGTCGATCGAGGGATGCGGCCGACCTACCACCACTTTACGATCATCATGCGAGCGTACATCAAGCTCGGGGACGTCGTCGGTGCTCGGAACGTGATTCGTCGCGCGGGGGAGATGGGATTCGAGCCGCACGTCGCGCTCTACTCTGTCCTCATCGGCGGAGCAGCGCGGCTCGGCAAGGTCGAGGAGGCACGTCTAGCGTACCGGGAGCTTCGGGAAAAGGGTCTCAAGCCCGATCGACAGCTGTACGCGGCGCTCGCGATAAGCTGCCTGCGTCGAAGGGACCTCGCGGGCGTCGAGGCCATCATCGCCGAAGCGGGACGACGCCTCGACCCTCCCCTCAGCCCCGTCGACCCCGTCTTCGTCGCCATCCTCTACCGCGCCCTCGTCACCCGCGCGCGCTTCTTCCACGCGCAACTCCTCGTGCGGCGGAAGCTGCGAGCGGGCCTCGTGCCCGACGCTGCGATCTTGAGGTCGCTAATACGTACGAAGCGGTGGGTGCGTTGGAAGTCGAAGCGCTGGCATGGGAGCGATTGGACGCCGCTTATGACGAAGGCGATTCGGTACCTGTCGACGAACTTGGCGAGGGCGAAGAAGCTGTTCAACAAGGCGCATCCGAGGACGGGGCTCAAGGACTTGACGGCGTTGGAGGCGGTTTGGGCGGCGAATCGGGAGACACAGGGGCGGAGAGTGAGGAGGGGAAGAAGGGGAGGAAGAAGGGTAGTAGAGGAAGTGCAGTGAACGTTGAATATCAAAGGCCTGTTTGCGAGAGCGAGAGCTGTGCGAGAGTCAAGGCGGAGCAGGAGACCTCGACGCCGCGTGCCTTCCCGTATTGCGAAACTGCCTGGTATTCTAAACAAAACTAAAACGATACGCTTATCCTATGCACACCCTCCATCCCCACACCTCGTCAACGCCGAAGGAATCCCCCAACTGAGCGATCGAGGATGCTGAGCGCCTCGTTCACCGCTCCTCGCTCGACGGTCAGCCGCTTGCGCTGCCCCGCTTCCTGTGCGCAAACGAGAGCGTGCTCTGGGGCCAGCTCTGGCATGCGAAGGTCCGTCGACTGGATCCCGAGACCGAGGGGAGGAGTGCCGAGGCGGGAAGTCGACGACGACGCCGCCGAGGGAAAAGGTACGTCGACGGGTCCATCGCAGCGCGTTCGCTTGGCGACGACATCGGCGAGCATTTGGAGGTCTGCGAGGCTGGTCAATACGCAAGTCGAGCTAGAATGGGGGAGAACGCACCCGCGAAGGCGATGTTGGGGTGGCACTTGAGAACTGCGAAGATAGTCAGCAAGGAGTGAAGACTGCGAAGAGGAGAACGCACCCGTCCACGCCTCGTTACAAGGAACCGTCTCGCGAATGCCGGGAAGAACGCTCCTCGGTAGCGTCTCTTCGAACGGCTCGACCTTGGGCCCGCACGAGAGGGACCCGCAAAGCTGCGGGTCTCCGCAGCAGGGTAGGTCTGCGAGCGAGTCGAAGAGGCCGTCGTCGTCCATCATCGTGGGTGCGGCGCTCGGGGGAAGGGGGGTTGGAGGTAAAGGTCGCGAGAGTGTTGGTAGAAGTAAAGGTCGCCAGTGCGCTGGTGGAAGCTCGACTCGGGCAGGTGGCGCAAGGGTTCGAGGAGCACACCGACTGGGAGAGGGACTGGCAGAAGGCTTGGCCGAAACTGTAGGTAGAGACGGGTCAGATCGCTTCGATCGAGGAGGAAGGAGAAGAGCGTACGGATCGTCTTGACAGGCAGGACAGGTAGAAGGGTCCCCGCTGCACATCGCTGGCTTGGGAGAGGGGGCGGTCGAGGGGGCCGAGGAGTCGAGGCGCCAGACGGGAGTGCGACCGGTGGCGGGACGAGGGCGGAGAGGGATGGCAATGCTGCTGGTCGTCGTCTTGGAGTGGTCGATGTGGTACCCCTGCTCGGAGCAGAAGCAGCTCTCGGGAGAGGCGCAAAGGCCGCAACTCGGTTCGCCGGGTGATGCTGCGCGCTCCTCGGGCGGGGGAGAGACGGCGGCGAAGGCGGTTTCGGGGGACGACGACGACGACGATGGCGAGTCCTCCTGGTAGGTGGGGACGACCTTGTCCGGCATTCTTGTCGACGCCCGGCGTGCACGCTTCGACGGCAAGTCCTCCCCCACCGTCCTCGGCGGCTCCTTCCTCACCCTCGACCGCTCCTCCTCGAACTCGCCCGACCACTCGCCCCGAGCCCTCTCGGCCTGGAGAGCAGAGACCTGGGACCGGAGGCTGTCGTTCTCCGCGCGCAGCACGGCTGCCTCCTCCTTGGCGGTGCGGGCCATCTGCTGGAAGAAGCTGCTGCGCTCGCCCTCACCCTGCTCCAACAGGCGAACCTTGGCCTCCAAGTCGGCGACGTGCTCCTGCTTGCGGTCTCGAAAAGCTCGCTGCGAAGCACGGTTCAAAGCTTTCCTAGACTGCGAGTCAAAAGCGGCGTCAGCTGGGTGGGGGTGGTAGGGGCAGTCTCGTTGCCAGCCGCTCCTTCCAAACTTGGAGGGACTTGTCGAGCAAAGCGGTAGGGGCTGGGGAAGACTCACCGACTCTGGCACGGCCTCTGCGGGCTTGCGTCCCGGCTTGGGTCGTGGTGGCACAATCCACTCCTTGGTCGTCGTGAGGATCGGGCGGGCTTCTGTTCTCGAGCTGGCGGCAGCGGCTAGAGTGGGAACTGCGGTGACTGCCTTCGTCGTCGTGAGGAGTGGGCGGGCGTCTCTTCTCGAGCTGGCGGCGGCGAGAGTCGGACCTGCGGTGACTGCTCGAGGAGCGGCTGCTTTGGGCGGAGGCGCGATGGCTCTTGGTGGCATCTGTTAAATCGTTCCTGCGTCTCTCTTGAAGTCGAGGAGTGTCCGTCAAGGGAGTGTGTTGGCGGAAGAGAGGGTGGCCGTTCTCCCAAAGTTCGTTCGACTTTTTCTCTTGGCCGGATTAGATCTAAGCAGATCGATCTGATACCCTCGTTTTTCGCTCTTCTACGTGCTTGTCGCTGGGCCTTCCCTAAACGGGAGTGAGAGCTGGAAAGGAGCACGAAATGGATCTCAGCGAGCGAGAGGCCTGAGCCTGCTGCTTGACTCGACTGCACCATCCTCCGCTCTGTTTATGGCTTCCTCTCCAACTTACCCTGCGCCGTGCAGGACCAGTAGCTAGATAGACGAAGAAATCCACATGGATGAAGGAGGAGAAAAGGAGCGAGAGGGAGCCCGAGACTCTCAAATTTATTGACAAGCGTACGCCCCTCTCCCCCGCTCTTCTTTCGCGCACTCCACCTGCATCATGCCGCTCAAACGAAACAGCCTAAGCAGAGAGATTTCGCATCGCTGCTCAACTTGCAGCCCTGGTGTGTCTCATTCCTCACGCCAGAACCGGCTCACATCGAGTTCGGCGGTCCTCGCTGACCTCTCTTCTTGCTCTCAGCTGCTTGTATCGAGTCCTACGCTGCGATCTCTGCTGCTGTTTCGATTCCTGCGCCCCTGAATGTCACTTCCAGCCACATTTGCTCATCCTGAAAGCCCTTGAGACTGCAGCCTGGCATCTCCAGCTCGCCCCGCTCTCGCTCGTTCAGAGACTCCCACGAGGGCTTCTCCCAGCAAACAAAGCGGCACAAGACATCGACAAAGGCCTCTTCGTCCAGAATTAGCTCCCGAAAACCGCCGCTCGGTTATCTGATCTCTCCTCGACTCTTCCCTGCCTTACTCCTTCACTACCACCTCCCACAATGCTCCTCAAGTCCCTCCTCGCACTATCAACAGCCTCTCTGGCAGCTGCAGAGCTCGTCGAAGTCTGGTGCGTCCCTTCTTTCCCGATCTCTCTCACTCACCTCTCCTGACAATTTTCTCGCCCACCACCCAGGTACAACATCTCGTACGTTCAGACCAACCCGGACGGCTTGTTTGAGCGCCAAGCAGTGGGTGTAAATGGTACCTGGCCGTGAGTGGAAACGCGGTGGACAGGATGGGAGTGTGAGCTGACCCGCCTTGTCTGCAGCCCTCCCGTCCTCTCCGTGACCCGGAACGACACGGTTCGAGTGCACGCTGTGCGTACAATCCTCTCCCGACGCCTCTCTCCCCCTCTGACCTCTGGTATCGACAGTACAACGGCCTCGACGTCCCCACCGCCCTCCACCACCACGTCCGCGTTTTACGTCTATTTTGGTCTTCCGCAGCTGACCCGCGCTCTCGTCTGCTCAGGGATTGTTCTTCAACGCCACGAATTATTACGACGGTGCACCTGGAGTCACGCAGTGCGGAATCCCCCCAGGACAGACGCTTACCTACGAGCTCGACGTCGCGGAGCAGTGGGGAACGTATTGGTTCGTCTTCGTCGTTTTTCCCTCTCTGGCTACGCTGACCTCTCCCACAGGTGGCACTCGCACGTCGGAGTGAGTGATCTTTCACTCCCACCCCCGTGGAGCTCTCGCTGACCTTCGCGCAGGGGCAATACGTCGATGGACTGCGTTCCGCGTTCGTAATCAACAATCCCTTGGAGCAGCACACCTACGACGATGAGTACATCATTATTCTTGGGGACTGGTACCACGAGCAGCACAAGGTCCTCTCCAAGAAGTTCCTCGGCATCTACAACCCCACAGGCGCTGAGCCTGTGCCCGGTGCGTCCAAGTCCTCCCGAAGCTCTCCACATTCGAGCTGACTTTCCTACGCTCACACAGAGTCTGCTCTCATCTACGCCGCACACAACAACGGTACTTACCTCCCTGGCTTCAACCAAAATTTGTCGATCCCGTTCGAGGTCCGTTTCTCGCTTTTCGCTCGCTCGCTCGCGACCGAAATTAACGCTCGCTTCGCAGGCTGGAAAGACGTACCGTCTCCGCTTCATTAACAGCGGATCCTTCGCTATGTACCACGTTTACCTCGACGGTCACGACATGCGAGTCATTGAGGCGGACGGCACCGACACCGAGGAGTACCCAGTCGATTTCCTTGGGATCACCGTCGCTCAACGCTACTCTGTCCTCGTCACTGCGAAGAACGAAACCGACATGAACTACAACCTCCACGTCAACTTCGATTACACCATGTTCGACAGCTACACGGAAGATCAGGTGCTGAGTGCGTTTAACATTCCTCTTCTCGCTGGGTCGCTCGAGTCGTGCTAACGCCGTCGCTTCCCCAGACTTTACTTCTGTCATCTCGTACGCCGAGGGCAATTCCATCGCTCCTGACGATCTCATCGACACCATGGTGCGGACCACCGACGAGCTCCTCGTTCCCTCCATCGTCGAGCCTCAGCTCATCGCCGACCGCTTCATCGAGCTCGGGATCTTCTTCGATACCTTCGTACGCTTTTCTCTCGTCTTTCCTTCTCCACAGCTCACCCGTCCCACTCATCAGGACAACGGAGGAAACCGAGCCGCATTCAACAACATCACTTATTCGTTCCCTCAAGTCCCCTCGCTGTTCACTGAGCTCTCGATGGGAGCGAATGCCAGCAACGTCGACGTTTATGGTCCTCAGACTCACGTCTACGTTCTCGAAGCCGGCGAAGTTGTCGATCTCCAGCTCATCAACTGGTTCGTCCTGCTTCTCACTTGCCTCTTCGCACGAGCCTAATCCAGATTTGCAGGGACGCCAACGCCCACCCCTTTCATCTCCACGGCCACAAGTACCAGATGGTCCGAACCGCTCTCGACGTCGCTTCGAGCGACCCCGAGCTCAACCCTCCTCACACGGAGGGAGCTGCGAACCCTATGCGCAGGGACACCGTCTCCGTTCCCGCTGGTGGAGCCGTCAACCTTCGTTTCGTCGCTGATAACCCAGGAGCCTGGATCTGTTCGTCCATCCCTTCGTTATTTCGCATTTTCGACCCTCGCTGACGTCTCGCTTCTATCGCAGTCCATTGCCATATCGAATGGGTTCGTCGCATCACCCTCGTTCACTGCTCCATAGCGTCTAACTCCACGTTATACAGCATCTCGAAGCCGGTCTCGCCATGGTCTTCATCGAAGCTCCCACCCTCGCCCAAGAGCGCATGTCCATTCCCCAACACATGAAGGACCAATGTGCCTCTCTCAACATCCCCTACACCGGCGTGCGTCCTTCCCTACCCTCTCTCCTTCCCTCACTAACGAAATCTTGCGCAGAACGCCGTCGGAAAGAACTCGACCACTGACCTCGCTGGCGTCAAACGCGGTCCCTACCCCCAAGTCCTCGGTTGGCGGCCGAAGGGCATCGGAGCTCTCGCGGGAACGGTCCTGGCAGCGCTGTTTGGGATGCTTTGTGTCGTATGGTACGCGCTTGGAGGACCGCTGGATGAGGAGGAGGTCGAGGATGAGGTTCGGCGCGAGTTGGAGCAGAAGAAGGAGGGTGGACTGCTCAAGAGGAGCTTCAAGAAGGCGGTGGCGGCGGCGAAGAAGTAAAGGAGGGTTCGAGAGGGGGATTTTGTCGGGAGGGACAACGAGGGGTAACGAATTTGTTGAGGAACGGTGTTTTTAGGGAGATGTCAATGGGCGCAATTGGAGTTTCGTTAACTATCAACCGAGCTGGCCGAAGAGCTTGAGAGCGAGGAGGGGAGAGACCGGGGAAGGAAGCAGGGAGAGCGTTGAGCCGAACGAGACTCCGAAGTCCCGCCTTTTCCAAAGACATACTGGATTCGCAGACCCCTCCGACGCCGAATAGATGCCCTACTTGCTCGCGCCGAGAACCTTGTTGACCTGAGTCCTGAGACCCATGAGCGACGAGACGGTACTGCAGGCGCGAGAATACGATCAGCATTCCGCTTCGAGCGAGGAGAAGGACGTAGACGCACCCGACGAGACCAATAACTCCATCGTCGAGATTGTGGAAGCCGAGAGTTCCAGCGGGGAGAAGGATATCGAGGGAATCCTGAACGAGCTGGTACTTGACGGCGAATTGTTGACTGCGAGACCGCGACTTGATTAGCTCGTCCTCCAGCTCGCAAGGGAGGCCCCCAACGTACGCCTTGATAGCCTTGATCTCGGCCTTCCTCTCCGTCTCCTTCTCGCTCGCGCCGACCCTCTTGACCTTGGCCGCGCGCGCACTGAGTCCCTGGAGCTTGTACGCGGACGAGATGAGGGAGAAGATGATTCCTCCGAACCAGAGCTGCGCGGCGCGCTTGTTGATCTTGGCGATAGTAGGAGCCGTGAAGAAGCGAACTTTGGCGGTGTGGGCCTGCGCTCGTTCGGATTAGCTAAGGAGAGGTGAAGAGAGGCGTCAGGACGCACCCAGATGAGCGTGTCGTGGACGAGGTAACCGGCGTAACCGAGCTGGCGTCCGAACGCCGTGTAGCGCAGGATGGGATCAGCGGTCTCGAGGCTTTTGACAGCTGCCTGAGCGTGCTCGAGGGGCTTGCCGATCCTCATCACTGAGAAACAGGCGGAGGCGTCAGCGAGCGCACGGGATGAGGGCAAGCTTCGAGGTCGAGGACGTACGCTTGCGGGAGAGACCAAGGGTGCTCTTGAGCGCGGTGAGGCGCGCAACGGTCTCCTTGGTGTAGCCCTTGCGGAGGCAGTCTGCGAGGTTCGGGAGGATACGAAACGGACGTCAGCTCTCCGACCTTTGGACCTTCCCTGCGCCCAGCTTACACCATGCGAGGAAACGGGCAAAGTACTGGACAGTCCTGTAGACCTTGTCGCGACCGACTGGAGAGAGCGGCGTCAGTTACAGCTTAGATTCGCCGAGTAGGAACTAACCGGTCGTCGAAGAGACCTTGAGGGTGGAGGTGACCGCGGGATGGAGGATGAGCTGGTGAACGGCAGACTGCGCTTGGTGTTAGCTGAGCGCCTTTGGCTGCCAGTCGAAGAACTTGCCATTTTGTTTGAGAAGAGTTGGAGGAGGAAGAGAGGCAGCTGAATGGAAACTGGTGGGGAGAGCCGGAGACGCTCGCCGGGGTGTCGCCCCTCTGGACATGAACTGTTGCTCTCCAACCACACGCGCTCAATAGATGCTCACGCTCAAGCCTGCACTACTCGGACTGGCCCTAGCCGCCTTGGCCGTTAACGGCGCACGCGAGACGAGGGAGGAAGCAGGTGCGTCTCCATCTTTCACTCTCCGAGTCCCCAGCCCCAGCTGATCACCGTCCCCCAGCCGTTCACACTAGGGAGCTAATCGCCTACCGCTCCTACGGCATTGGAACCCTGGCCTCAACCTATCCTGCTTCGATCCCCGACTCGGACCTCGCTGGGCTCCCTATTCCTCTCCAGGAGTACTACGCCCTCTTCCCCGATGGCAGCGGCGACATCCTCCTCCTCGCCATGCCGATCTCCAAGGTTTTCAGCAACGCCTTGCCGCCGAACGCGCCCAACATGACCTTAACGGTCTCTGATCTCGTCGGGTTAGGCGATGGGAACCTCGCGGCTGGACGGCAGAGGGTCGCTCTCTTTGGTTCGCTGGAGAGGATCAAGGAGGAGGAGGTAGAAAGCTGCCGGAAGGCGTACTTGGAAGGTGAGCCAGCCTCGGGGAGCGAGCGAGGGAATGGAGCTGTAGCTGACCCCTCTTGTGCGATCCAGTCCACCCCGATGCTCGTGGATGGGTAGGAGCGGGAGGACCTCACTTCAGCTTCTACGCTCGTCTTCGCGTAAACAAGGTCTTCGCTTTTGTACGGTCTATTCCCTTGCCGTCGAGAAGCGTCCCTGACCTTCTTCCCCACACAGGACGGATTTGGCGATGTCGCCTATGTGCGTCGCTCCCCCCTCTGTCTAGCCCTTGACGCTAACCTCTCCATTGTCCCCACAGATCGGCTGGCTCCCACTCGACCTGTACCGCGAATCTGGGAAGCTGATGCGGAGCCGCAAGAAGGTCCTTAAGCACTGGCGTGAGCCGGTCCAGCCGGAGGAGCTGGGGGCGGAGGTGCTTTTTACCGAGACGGTTGAAGAGGAGGAGCAGGGGCAGGAGAGGTTGAGGATTCAGTCGTAGCTGGCGAGGATGTAGGTGTAACGATACTGCAGTGTTGGTTCGAGTCGTCCTTCGCAAGTCGTCCTTCCCTTTCGAGGCGCCGAGCGAGCAGAGCTGCACGCGGAGCAGAATCAAGGCTGAAGCAGTGTGCTGTGAAGGCAGGTCCGCCTGGTCGACGCAAGTCCCTCCATCGAACGCATCAGCAACCCTCCTCCCTCGTGTCCCTGATGATACAGTGCATTACGCTCCTCCTTCGGCATCGCGCCTCAGCCTGGAGGCGTTCCGCGTGCTCCCTCCCTCCCTCCCACTTCTCCTCGTAGCTCATTCCTCTCCTCCCGTCCCTCGCTCCATGCTTTTGTCGCGCGCGGCGCTTCAAGCTCTAGGCGCCTCCGACGAGAATGGCGTTGATGGGGATATGCACGAGCTTGACGAGGTATCCAATGCCGCCCATGATGGCAAAACCGATGGCCACTGCTCGGCAAATCTGGAGGTACTCTGGAAGAGAGGAAAGGCGATCAGCTCGTGCTCAGCGGATGGCTCGCTCGAGGCACGCCAACGCCTCCAGGCCGCAGCAAGAAGAACGGCGTAGAAGCGGTCTGCGTACCCTTCTTGTCGGGCTTGGTGCACCGGTTCATGAACTGAGCGAGGAACCAAGTCAGCGACACGTCGACGACCAAATGACGGGGGCAGCGTACCTGGGATCCATCCTTGACAAACGCTCGTGCGGTATCGGCGGCTTCCTTGGTAGCGTCCATCGTAAGGTGGAGGGAGAACGACGCGAGTTGAGGTGAGTGGGAGGAAGCAAGGAACGAGACACGCGACGAGGTCTTCGAACTTCGATCTGGCGAAGGCCTCCCTTCAGCACCTCGCTCTCGCCGACTTGACTACTCGGCTTCCGCCTTGAACTCAGATGGAAGGTACTCAGATCTGCGCCAAACCACCTCAGGGCTTTGACCCGCCGTCCGCGTCAAAGCTGTTCGTCGACCTGCATGTCCGCTACATCCAGTCGCTCGACAAGGTGAGCAGCTTTAGCAGCGCCGTCGCCCAGCGTGTAGCTAACTTTCCACTCCACCCACCAGAAACGCAACGAGATGGCCTACCACCTGACGGAGCACCTTCGCATGAACGGCATCTACTGGGGTCTCACGGCTCTCGCGCTCATGGGACAGCAAGAGGCGCTCCCGCGCGAGGAGATGATTGAATGGGTTATGAGCTGCTGGAACGAGGAAGCTGGTGCGTTCTCGCTGCGAGATTCGAGGCGAGGGAAGTGCTGATCAGCTTGCTCTCGACTCAAGGCGCCTTCTCGCCGCACCCTGGTCACGACCCACACATCCACCCTACGCTCAGCGCGATCCAGATCCTCGCGATGCAGGACTCGCTCTCTATCCTCAACAAGGACAAGATCGTGACCTGTCCGTCTCGCCCCCTCCCTCCTCGACCTTCGCTGACGCTCGTCGCAGACATCCTCTCCCTCCAATCCCCTACAACGGGCTCTTTCGCAGGAGATGAGTGGGGAGAAATGGATTCGCGCTTCTCGTACTGCGCTGTTTCGGCGCTTTCGTTGCTGGGAAGGCTGGACGCGCTCGATAAGGAGAAGACGGTGGATTTCGTGCGGAGGTGTGGCAACTTTGATGGAGGATTTGGGATGGTGGAAGGGGCTGAGAGTCATGCGGCGTATGGTACGTCGTCTCGCGCAAGATGAGACGCATGGGAGCTGATTCGGTGCTCTCGCAGTTTGGACTTGCGTCGGAACTCTGGCGATTCTCAAGCGGCTGGATCTGGTGGACGCCGATACGCTCTGCTGGTGGCTGTGCGAACGTCAGCTGCCGAACGGCGGGCTAAACGGACGGCCAGAAAAGCTAGAAGATGTAGGTGGTTTGCTCGGTTTGCTGGTGAAGCTGGCAGGAGCTGATCTCGTGCGCAGGTTTGCTACAGTTGGTGGGCTCTAGCTTCGCTGTCGATCCTCGGACGAGCGCACTGGATCGACGGGAAGAAGCTCACCGAGTTCATCCTGTCCGCTCAGGTGAGGTCGGGGGCTTGAAGATTTCTGCGAGCGAGGCTAACGAACTTCGCAGGATCCCGACAAGGGTGGGATCGCAGATCGACCAGACGACATGGCCGACGTCTGGCACACAGTGTTTGGTGTAGCAGGTGAGCTCGTGGAGCCAAGGACTTCTCTTCAGGCCTTCTGACGGTCTTCACCGCAGGCCTCTCGCTCCTCTCGCATCCCGGCCTCGAAGCGGTCGACCCGATTTACTGCATGCCAGCAGCAGTCACGGCAAAGCTCCTAGCATCACAGTAGCTCTGAGCCACTCCCATTCTCTCTCGATACCTCGCATCTTGCAGCTCGCAATCCATTTTGATACCTCCACCTCAATACCTCGCTATTGATTCCACTTCGACCTGGACCTCCCTCCTCGACCTCCTCCTCCTCCTTCTGCATCACCTCCGTCGCCGCCACCTCTCTCAACGCCTCCCACAACTCGGGCTGCTCCATCTCGGCCCTCGCTCTCACGCTCGCCCAGCGTCCCTTCTCCCTCCGCGACAACTTGATCAACGTCGAAAGTGTCGAAAACACCGCCGGCATCTCCCCGTTCCTCCCCATCTCCTCAAACACCACTTTCTCCGCTTCGTCAAAGTCTCCAACCCGACATAGGCACTCGACCAACGACTCCCAGTTCTTCAAGTTGAGCTCGAACCGCTCCGCGCGCAACTCGGCCCACACCCTCCGCGCCCGCTGGCTCGCCACGTCCCCGCCTTGCCACCCGCACGTATCGAGCACGATCGACACGCTCACTTGATCGACCGAGGGTCCGCCCCGGTTCGCGCGCATCGAGTCCCAGATTCGGTACGCGGGCCCAAAGGCGCCGACGCGGGCGTACGCGTTCATGAGCGAGTTGAACAGCGCAACGTCCGGGTCGATGTTGATGTCGAGTTTGATGAGGGAGTGGATGTGGGAGATGGTGGAGACGGAGGCGGAGGCGGTGCGAGAGTAGTATCGCAGGAGTAGGGAGTAAGTGACAGAGTCGGGAGGGTGCGAGGCGCGTCGCATATCGGAGAGGAACTCGAGGATGAGGGTGGGAGGAGCGGCAGGGGCGAGGAGGGCGCGGGAGGTGGAGGTGGAGGGGAAGTTGAGGGAGGTGAAGGCGGCGAGGATGGTGTTGTAGGACGTCCGGTCCAGCGCAGGGACGTCGAGAGCGCGGATCGCGTCGTAGGCTTGGAAAGCGTCCTCGAAGCTGCTCGACGCGCGCATGAGGGCAACGATGTGCCAGGTGACGGTTGGAGCCTCGAGGCGCACGCGACGTTCGCGCATGTCGGCGAGGAGGGTGCGGGAGTACTCGAGGTCGGGGTGGGAAGGGTTGGCGCATGCGCGAAGGAGAGTTACGTAGATGGAGGTGTCGGGGGAGAGGTTGTACGCGCGTGGAGAGGTCTCGAGGTCTTCGTAGAGAGATTTGGCGGTGGCGAAGGTGACTGAGGTGGGATAGGGTTCGAGGAGGGCGGAGAGGAGGGGTTGGACCATGGAAGAGTCGGGCTTAATAGAGCGATCTCGTCCTTCCTGGTAGACCTTGAGCGCCTCGTCGATCCCTCCTTCGCCATTCAGCACGCCTTTGACGACGACGGACCACGCTCGTCGATCCGCCGAAAGCCCAGTCATCTCCTCCATCTCCTCTACCAGCGCGATCCCCTCGAGCGCATTGTGAAGACCCTTTGCGCCTTCCGTCGCCAGCGTATTCAGCGTCCACGCGTCGAGGCGGAACCCTTGATCTCGATATCTCCCTGCCATCCGCATCCCAGCCAAAAACCCCTTCTCCGCGCTCTCGAGCTTGATGAGAGCGTTGACGGCCGCCGTGTCCAGTTCGGGAGCGTCTCGAGCGTCCTTGGGAGCGAGCCGCCGCCGGACCGCCCTCGCGCTCTCCAGCTCTCCCGCGTCGATGAAGCCCGTGAGCAGAGCCGTCTCCGTCCAAACGTCCGCCGCCACTCCCACGCTATCCATCTCCGCTCGTACCCGCCTCACGCCTTCGGTATCCCCGTTCTCAAAGAGAGCCGAGATGAGAGTGTTGTAGGTAACGACGTTCGGCTCGACTCCTCGCGCCCTCATGCTCGCGACCACCTCCTTCATCCCCTCCGCATCGTTCGCCCGCCGATACCCTCCCAGCACAACGTTCCAATCCGCCACCGTCGGTCGAAGCCCGTGCGTCGCCTCCATCGCCTCGATCCACTTGAGCGCCTTGCTCATTTTGCCGCTCCTGCCCATGCCGAGTAGGAGGAGCTGGTGGTCCATCGCGTCGGGCTCGAAGCCGAAGCTCGGGAGGTCGTTGAACATTTTGAGGAGGAGGTTGAACCGGCTCGTGGTGGCTACGAACCGCATGACGGACTGGAGGCGAGCATGGCTGAGGCCTTCGCGCGAATGGGGAGAGGAGCGGACAGCGTCAACGAGGGTGGGGTACAGCTTGGTGACTAGGTCGAGGCGGTCGGCCTTCCTGGCGTCCACGAGCTCTTCGAGGAGTTTGTTGGGAGTTGCGGGAGGAGGTCGATTGAAGAAGAACGAGGTGGACGCGGTCGAGCTGAAGGGGCGGAGGGGAGTAGCGGCGGATGGACCTGGTCTTGGTGGAGGTGTGCGCAAGTACCGCGAGAACGAGGATCGCATGGGAGGCGTTGGGGCGTTGTGGGAGGAGGACAAACCCTGCTGCCAGAAACTCGAACGCACTCGGCCCTTCGCACCTCGCTCGTTCTCTCAGCTAGTGCTCCAAGTCATCTCGAAAACTGTTGAGATTCAAAGCCAAACCGTTGCGCAGATCTCACCGTGGAGAGGCGCAGAAGCCAGAGCGTCGCCGGTCGACAGGCACTCGTTGAGGACGCGCGATGGTAGCCTCCTCGAGTCGCCAGAGTACCAAAGAACCTCATGCAGAACGCAATCGCACCCTCTGTCCATCAACATTCCGCCCAGGTGAATTACACTGCTCCCTCTACGCGCGCTTCGCGTACCCAACCTTGATCGCCGCCCCCTTTGAGATCGCGAACCCGTCCAGCGCCTCCTTGGCCGCCCCTGCCTGCACCGCATTCCCAAAAATGACGAACGCACTACCTGCTGGTGTCGGGAGGAGCTCAAGGGAGGTGAGACCGGGGTACCTTGCGAGCGGCAGGTTAGCGATGGGAATGCGGGAAGTGGAGGGAGGAAGACGCACTGTTGGAATAGGGGAATGAGCATGGCGGAGTTCACCTCTTCCGGGAGGCCTTCGACGAAGAGGGTAGAGCTGGCGTCCGTTGCTGAGGCGGCGATAGACTGCCCTGCGGGCTCCTCCTCGTCCGAATCCTCCTCCATCGCATCTGCACCCACCGCACAACCATCAGCTCCAACCCACGCTCCACCAACAAACGCAGCAAACGCACCAGAGTCCACATCATCCTTCCCCTTCTTCTTCTCCGGCCCCTCCTCCTCACTATCCGACTCATCCTCCTCCTCGTCCTCCCTCCCTCGCTTCGTCGTCTTGCCCTCCTCCATCTGCTTCTTCTGAGCTCCCGAGACGGTAAGCTTTGACGTGCGCGCTGCTGCCTTCTCGGCGGCGGTACGTAGGCCAGCTTTGATCGCGTAGACGGCTTCGGGTCCCTCGTTGTAGGAGATTGTAGCGTGCGAGACGGATTTGGTGTAGGAAATTCGCTGTGTCATAGAGAGTGGTCAGCCTGAGCTCTACCAGAGCGTCCTCTGGTCCAGCAGGAGCAAGGCACCGTCTGCCTCAGCGCGACAACACTACCCGCCTCGTCCTGCCCCATAACCGCCCTTCACACCGTCCAGTCCTCCCCACAGCTGTTCCACGTCGACTCACCAGTTGCTTCCCGTAGAACGCCTCCCCATCGAGCCCCCTCAGCGCACTCGTGCTGCTGGCCAAATCGCGGAAGACGACAAACGCCGTGCCGCGCACTTTGGGGTCTCGCGTGTGGACGACATCGAGGACTTTGCCGTAGACGGAGAAGAGACAGTAGAGGCTTCGGCGGAGCTCTGGGAGGAGGAGTGAGTGGGGCGTGACGAGAGCAGGATGGGGAGGGCGTACCGTCCTTCTTGACCTTGTCGTTGAGGTTCTGCACGAAGAGGGAGGGGGAGGGAGGGATGGAAGTAGGGGCGGGAGGGGGAGCCATGGCGGGAAGTCGGGGTGGGAGGGGTGGCTGTGTCGAGGGGGAGGAGGAGGACGACTTCGCGCCTGAGAGTGTTGGTGCGAAACCGCCGGGGCAGACGTCGAGGGCAAAAACCTTCGCAGCGAGCGAGCGACCGCTGTCCCCTTTCTCTCGACGACGGTACGCTCGATGCTATTGAAAAAACGGCAGAGGAGTCCCAGCAACAGCGTTGAATTCCCTCAAGACCAGATCCCGTTACATTCCCCCGATCCCACCGCCCGAATCATCCCAACATCGCCAACGCCGCCTTCAACTCCTTCCTCGCCGTCTCCAAATCATCATAATTCAACGCCGATATCGCCCATTTGGCATGCTTCTGAATCGCCGTGATCGCAGACGGGTCAAGCGTCTCTGGCACCGCAACGGGAGCTGCGGCGTACGCTCGCGGTTGAGGAGGCTGGAGGATGGAAGTAGGCAGGAGGGTTGTAGGCGGGGGGTTGAGCGGGGGGAAGGGGAGGGGCGGAGGGGAAGACGGCGGCGGGGAAAGCGGAGGAGGAGAGGGTCGTGGGAGGGGCGAGGGTCTGCGTCTGGTGCGTAGGAGGGAGAATAGGAGTGGTCGCCTCCTCGGGAGAAGAGGGAGCGGCAGAGCCAGGTGCGTTCGTGGGGGTGTTGAGGAAGGAGGGGAAGGCGGGAGTGGTGGGCTCTTCGTCGTCGAATTCCGGAGGTGCGGTGGGGAGAATGGACGAAGGCGCGGTCGTGGGTTGCTGAGGGAAAGGGTAGGAGGCTGGAGTGGAGTAGGTATCGGCAGGAGTGCGCGCAGGAGGAGTGGGCGTAACGCTGTGAGTCGAGGTGGGTTGGTCCTCTGCCGTTCCTAGCGCAGCGAGTTCTCGCGCGAGCTCGTTCGCCTCCTCCGACGTGAACTGCCCCGCGGCCGGTTCCTCCTCGACTGGAAGTCCTCCTGCAGGACCAGGGACGGGTGTGCGGCCTTCGCGGAACGCTTTGGCGATGTCGGAAGCCTTCCACTTGGAGTACTTGATCTTGTCGCGGTTCTGCCGCGAAATCCATCAGCATGGCCCTCCTTCGAGTCCCGAGTACGCACCTCTGAGCTCATCTCCCCAAACACCGAGAGCAGGTCCAGAAAGTTGGCAGCCGCCAGGAACTTCTTCGCCGTGAGCCTACCCCACGACAATCAGCTCCGCACTCCCTCCACCCCGCGGCCACTCACCTCGTCGCCTTGCCCGTCCTATCCTCATTATCCGCCTGCCTGAAGATCTTATCCGCAAAGTTCTCGACGTACGCCGCTGCAGCCGCGTCGTCCGTCACCGTCTCATCGTGCGCCAGCTCCACCTTCATCTGCTCACGTCGACGCGGGTGTCAGCTCCGCCCACCGCATAACATGCTTCCCCCACGCACCAGCTCCAGCTTATCCATAAGCGCAAAGAGGAACGCATTGCTCTCAGGCGCTTTAGATCCCAGCGTCATTGCCTGCTGAACGGCATAGTAGTTGCCTGCGCAGGGTCAGCGCTAGCCAGCCGAGGGAAGAGAGCAACGCACACCAGTACGCGATAGCGGGGTCGGCTTTGGAGAGCTCTGAGGCGCGGGCGAGGTACGCGGAGATCGGCTTGAGGTCAGCTGGGAGTGGTACGGTTGGTGCCATCGAATCGAGAGCTGGCGGTGGGTAGGGAAGTGGGTAGGGAGTTGGGTAGGAGTTTGGTGGGGCGGAGAGTTGACGCCGAGTAGGAATGAGGGAGAGCGGCGGGAGCGAACGCGCCTCTCCTCCTCGAGAACGGCGTGGATTATGTCCGCTCTCACTTGCCTCCCTACCTTCGTCTTTAGACTATTCCTGTAAAGCTTCTGTACGCGCTGTAAGCTGCTACCCAACGGATGTTGTTGTGACGGGAGCGAGCACCCGACCGAGCGTCCTCCCTGCGGAGCTCCTCCTCCTCATTTCCTGGAGCAAACTCCGGCGCAACTGTGTCGAGAAAGAAGAGCGACACCAAAATCCGTCTATGAAGATCCTCTACTCCCTCCACCCCGCGTCTCTCAAGCCACTCTCTTCTCAACCACGACCGTGTCGTCCCCATTCTCCGCGATCGCTGCCTCACCGAGGTGCGCAGGAAGACAGAAAGACGGATGCGCGACGAGGAAGACTCCGAGGGCTACGAAGCGGTATAGTCAGTGACGAGGACGAGAGGGAAGAGAGGTTAAGACGTACCGAGGACCATGGGAATGCTGTCGAGACCCCAGAAGTAGGGCTGGGTCGTGATGAGGTAGCTAGCGAGCGAGAGGTTAGCAGGAAGCGAGCACCGCAGATAAGGACGTGCCCCGTCCAGCCTTGTGCGAGTTCGATTGTGCGGTAGATGCAGCTGCGTTTTGCGGCATTTAGTGAAGTGTGCGAAGGTCGGAGAGGGAGGCTCCTCACCGAATCAAGATCCAGATTGAGGCGAAAGCGAGTCCTACAGCCAACAAGTTGATCCGACCTTGACGTGCCTTCGCAATGTACGCAGGATCCTTGCGAGCGCGAGAGAAGAAGTCCAGTCCCAATACGCAGAACGCGACCATCGCCGCGAGCTGAATGACGATTCCCGCGACCTGTCGAAGCGGATCAGTGAGGAATATCGAAAGGAAGCGAATCGAACCGCACCATCGTGTTGGTTCCACTGACCGAGCCCTTCTTCTTCAGAAGCGCGATGGCAGCCATGCCTCCTCCTACAGCCTGGATGACAATCGCGAGCAGGTCTGCTAGGCAGAAAATCCAGAGGTAGAGGTGCGGTGGGATGCGCGAATACTGAGGTCCCAGGTGACGAATGAGCTGCACGACAGGGTCAGCGATGAACGAAAACGCGGAAAGGACGACGACGTACCATCCCCAGGATACCGTAAATCGCCGCGCTGAAGAAGCAGGGTGCCAAAATCAGGCAAATGATTTGCATCAGGAAGAAGTTGATGTTCTCGGGGTCGTTCGAGGACAGCGAGCGTCCAACCCAACCGACGCATTCCGCTGAGGGAGGATCTCTGATTCAGTTCGCGGTTCGACGAATGAACAGCATAAACTTGACTCACCGAAGCCTCCAATTACAAGAACGCTGAGCCACCAGATCCTGGATCGGACGACGAGCGTCGCATGAGCGATCGTGAGGAGAGCGAAGAGGACGATAAAGACGACGCCCGCGGCTGCGGTGACAGCGTCAGCGGAGGAAGAAGCAGTCTTGTAGAGCGGTCTAACCAAGCGAAGGGACGTATCCTGCGTACAAAAGACCGTCAGCACAGCCCTCCTCCGAGGGAAAGATGCGTGGACTGACCATAAAGGTTGAAGCCTTCGTTGATCGCTTCAGAGCTTGAGGGAGGGCTGAAGTCAGCACCCCTGGGACGCTATATGCCAGGAGAGGGACTCACTCGGCCATGGAGAGAAGGAGCTTCGGCGCAAGAGGATGAGGTGGAAGGAAGAAAGGCAGATCAGCGACGGAAAGGGACGAGGCAGCGCCGAAGCCCGACGGCGTGGTGGAGTTTGGCTCGACCAAAGGCTTCGACCCGTCCGCTGGTGTAAATAACAGTCTGCAGGAACACGCTCGTCTGCCACAGATGCAGCGCACAGAGTTACGCAGAGATTCAAAGGTCGAAAACGCCCCCTTCGCCCCCTTCCCTCAAAGCAACCGGGCCAACCCCTTCGCGGTGAGAAAGTGCAGGGGGGTTCCTTCCATCTCCTTTCGACGTTTCGACTTGGACCTCGGCTTCTTCGTCCTTTTACCCTCCAAACCACTTCTAGAAAGTAAGCTGCTGCCGTCCTGAAGCTGCTCTCCGATCCCTGACCAGGCTCAACCCACAGTGAGCAGCACTTTCGGAACTCTCTTCAAAGTTACCACCTACGGTGAATCCCACTGCGCCAGCGTAGGATGCATCATCGATGGATGCCCTCCCGTAAGCCCAGAGCGTACAGCTAAACAGGCTCCTTACTCCTCACCTCGAGGAGGAAGCCGCCCTTCGGATCCCTTCTGATCACTCCTTCCTCTCCTCCAGGGTCTCCCTCTCGAGGAAGCGGACCTCCAGACCCAGCTCACTCGCCGCCGCCCTGGCCAGAGCGCCCTCACCACTCCCGTAGGCTCATCCTGTTTGTATAACCCACCCTCGCTGACCCTCAAGCTCCACAGCGTAACGAAGCCGATGCGGTCCACCTCCAATCGGGCATCGAGATGGGCGTGACTCTTGGAACACCTATCGGACTCCTCGTGCGCAACAAGGACCAGAGGCCTCACGACTACACCGAGACGGACTGGTACCCCCGCCCTAGTCATGCGGATTGGACCTACCTCCTCAAGTACGGAATCAAGGCGAGCAGCGGAGGAGGAAGGAGTAGTGCTAGGGAGACGATCGGTGCGTTCCTTTCTTGCGCGTAGGGAATGGGAGGAGGTACGAGAACGGAAAGCTGACGGGACTTGGTGATGCAGGACGTGTTGCCGCAGGTGCGGTCGCAGAAAAGTACCTCAGGCTCGCGTACGGAGTCGAGATCGTGGCCTTCGTGTCCTCCGTGGGCAAGATCCACCTCTCCACCTCGTCAACAGACGACGAGGAGATCGACGACGAGTACATTAACCTCCTCAAGACTGTTACCCGCGAGGACGTGGATCGCACTCTCATTCGCTGCCCTCACGCCGAGACCGCTCAGCTCATGGAGGACGTACGTACTGCCCTTCCTACTACGTGATCTCATAGCTAACTCGTCTCCCTGCAGCGCGTGCGCCTTGCCTCGAAGAACGACGACTCGATCGGTGGAACCGTCACTTGCGTGATCCGTCGCGCCCCCTCTGGACTCGGAGAGCCCGTCTTCGACAAGCTCGAGGCTCTCCTCGCCCACGCCATGCTCTCCATCCCCGCTACCAAGGGCTTCGAGATCGGCAGTGGATTCAGGGGAACGGAGCTCGCGGGAAGCAAGCACAACGATGCGTTCGTCAAGAGGGAGGATGGAGGATTGGGCACCAAGACGAACAAGAGTGGAGGAGTTCAGGGTGGAATCAGTAACGGAGAGGACATCTACTTCAAGTGCGTACACTCCTTGGAAGCGAATCGGAGGGAGCGGGAGCTGATTACGAGTTGCGGTTCGCAGGGTTGCGTTCAAGTCGCCTGCGACGATTGCTCTGGGCCAGGAGACGGCCAAGTACGATGGAGAGGCTGGAATCCTCGCCGCACGAGGACGCCACGATCCCTGCGTTGTGCCCCGGTGCGTTCTTCCTTCGTCTCGCCACTGAGCTCCACTTATTCTGACCTCCCACAGCGCCGTTCCCATCGTCGAGGCGATGGCAGCTCTCGTCATCATGGAGTGCGTCTCCCTCTCTCGACTCCCAGCGTTCGCGCACTGACTTGCTTGTCTTTCCAGCGCCGTCCTCCTTCAAAATGCGCGCCGCGCAGCTGCCGCCGCTCTCCCCCCTCTCGCCGTCCCCCTCCCTCCTTCCATGTCGATGCCCACCAAGCAGCAGATGGCTACGGCGGTCGAGGACCTCACTAAGGCGTAGATTGGAACGTTATTAATCTTGATTCGAACGACGCGATTGAGAGAGAGAGAGAGAGA